>PNEQ01128396.1:0-15166 GCA_003012365.1 Medauroidea extradentata
TTAGCTTGTAAGAGCTTAACCACCAAGTCTGGCGGGAACGCGGGCTACCGTGTCCTCCCTCCAGACGCCATGTCAGTAGTCTTCGCCTGATCACCGGAGCGTTAAGTCGCGCGTGGAGCACGTTCCCGTCTCCCTGAGGCCCAATCTATTGGGATCAAGTCATTTTAGTTTTCAATAGTTTATCAGTAATGTACCGGAACCTTTTCTTTCTTTTTGCATGGCCTCAGGGATTGACACGCGGTCGGGGAGAGCTTTTTCAGCACCCGTTTAAGGATTTCACGTAATTTTCCATTGTTGGCCTCGCGCCACTTTAACCGCTTACGCCAGTGCTGCGGGCGAGAACAGTAGTGTGGTACATGGTGGTCAGCTCTAGGACGAGTGACCACAATAAACCGTACCTTAAGCGTCATATGTATCTCCAACTTTCATTTCAGTAGTGGCAGTGGATGTCTCTCAACAGCATACGCCGAGGACGCTGCAGCAGCTTCGAGGGACGACGCTACTCTCTACAAACGCCGTCGGAGTCAGGACAGGAAGGCCCATGGTCGCCGACCCACTCCCCCACACCAGCAGGTAAAAGCCGGGCAACTTTATACTGTGACATCCCACCTGACACGACCCAGAGGCGTCAAGACGATACATCAAAGTTGCTTTTAAAATGCAGTATTATAGGTTATTCAATATAAATAGTGAGCAAATGCAAATTGACATCTTTGAATTCGATTATCTCAGAATGCTATTTTGGCATATGTGCCCTTTTGCCGTAGACCGCCTCAATTATTTACCCAACTTTTTATAGCTAAAAAAATAAGTACATTCAAATTTTTTATAAAAAAATTACGCTCATTGGTACCGCCCTCTCATCACCACTGTGCCTAACACCTCCCGTCCTCATTGTTTAATGCGACAAGGTAAATTTCATGTATTTATATAATAAATCAGAAATAGTGGAAAATAGTAAAGTATATTATTTCAGGACGAACCTTTTCTTTAAAATTCTGACGGTGACTGTGGAAATTCAAAATTTGGTCTAAAGCATGACATAATCTACAAAATTAGTACTAATAAATTCGGGAGTACGTGACCACCGATCAAGAGACATGTTCCAGCGTATAACCTTGGTTGTTATGGCTGGGTTATTCCTGAGTTAGTACACTGGTCTAGGAGGACTGGTGTGCTACATTTGTGATGAGTGGAGCTCAGGTACTTATACAAGAGCGAAACGTCACAGGCATATGAAAATAATTTCTTCTAGTGTTATAAGCACAAATTACACTGTTATTGTCAAACTCACAAGGATTCTGTATAACAAACTTTATTAATGAGAAAATGTACTGACCAGACATTGTTATGATTCCAAGCTTTTTAATTAAAGGGCGACATGAATCTGTTTTTTTTTTTTCAGTAATATATTCTAATAGCTCTTTTTTGAAGTGTAAAAACTTTAGCAGTGTATGAAGAAGGTGCCCACTGAATTATACCATAAGACATCACAGCATGAAATTTTTTTTAAGTACTGACATTTAATAAGATGATAAATTGTACAATATAAAACATGCCAAACTCAACTAATGGACTATGTTATTTATGTGTGAGTTATTCCACTGAAATGTATGTCTAAATGTAACCCTAAAATTTAGTGGAGAGACTCTTTTACAATACATTGATTAGCAATTTATAATAATTTTGATTTCTTGTTAAAAATTGCATTACAACTGTTTTCTCCTGATTCAAAGAAATATTATTTTACGCTAAACCAGTGCTCTAATCTACATATAATGGAGTTGTAAGTATCATTAAGTGCTAAAGGATCTTTCTCTTTATATATCACAATGGTGTCATCAGCAAACAGAACAATATCCGTATTACTGAATTTATTTACAGTTACAGACAAATCATTGATGAACAATAACGGACCAAGTATTGATCCCTTAGGAACACCATAATTAATTATACATTTATTTGAAAAAATTGATGTAATACTATCGGTTCTATTTCAACCTGTTGATACCAGTGTGATAGGTATAAATAAAACCAAGATAAAGATGTTCCTTTAATGTCATAAAAACACAATTTATCTAATAGAATTTTATGATTTACATAATCAAACGCTTTAGTCGAATCACAAAATAAACCGGCACTTTGTTTTTATTCTCAAAGGCATTCAAAACAGATGAAGATAAATTATATAATATGATGTGTTATGCTTCTGTGTGTGGGATGTTGTGATTTGTGTTGTTGGCTGCACTGGGCACACCAGTTTTTGGTTGGAAAATGGCGGTTTCGTTGTATTGTTGTGTTCCAAGACGGAATAAAGATAAAGGATATTGATGTGTAGATGCATTATTTAATCACATTAACTGGTGACGAGGATGGGATTTCCGGGACACGTAAATGTGTATGTCGATGCGAGTTGCGAGTGATTTAGGAGTTGTGAGCCGCGGAAATGTTGAGCCTTCTCAGGAACATTGAGAAATGTAATGTATCAAACCAACTCGGGTGGGACGCGTATGCTGAACGATTGAACTTTTACCTGCAAGCAATTGATGTTACTGATGCCAGAAAGAAACGTGCAGTCCTACTTAGTGTTTACGGCCCAAAAACGTACGCAATTGTGAGGTCATTAGTATCACCTATGTTCCTAGCAGATGAAAGTTTTGAGGAAATATTAAAACTTTTTAAGAATTATTTCTCTCCGAGGCCATCTGAAATATTCTAGCGTTTCAAGTTCCACAGGCAGAACCCAAAAGGAAGGGGAGAGTGTAGCAGAGTACATCACGGAGTTGTGTTGTTTAGCAGAGCACTGCAATTTTGGCATGAACCTGGATTTGACACTCAGAGACAGCTTAGTTTGTGGCATGAGAGATGAAGCATTGCAGCGGCGGCTGTTTTCCGAGACTTCACTTACTTTTGCACAGGCACAGGAAAAGGCTTTGGCTGCATAAGCTGCGATGATGCACACCAGGGACATCAGAGGTTTGGGTACACCAGCAGTGAGTATCGACTATGTTTCTCATTCACTTAGCGAGCCTCAGCCACCAGTCCCATATGACACCAATAAAATCAAGTATAAGCCTAGGCAGCCCACTTATGAAGGGGGCAGCAAGACTATGTTATCTTGTGCAGGATTTGGTGGTGCTCATGCTAGGGCTGCATGTTGGGCCAGAAGTATTGAATGCCGTTTTTGCAAGAAACTGGGACATATTGAGCGGGTGTGTGGTGTAAAGAAGACACAAGTTAAGGCTAATTCGAATGTTAATGTGGCGGAGGTTGAGTCTGAGGAACCTGATGTTTATCAGTTGCAAAATATTCAATTAAGCATAACAGGAGAAGTGCGAACACTGGTTATACTTAAAAATACCCCAATTTTAATGGAGCTTGACACGGGAGCAGGTTTATCAATTGTTGATGTAGCAACTTTCCAGAAGATATTTCCACAGTCTCAACCAAAGCTTGACAAGTCTAATGTTATTCTGCAGGATTATAACCACAATGTAATTTAGGGTATGGGATCATGTGATGTGCTTGTTGGTTATGGCCCGTACAAATGCAGGCTGCCTCTTGTAGTTTCTCAGGAAAAGCGTTGTTCTCTGCTTGGTTGTAATTGGATGGATTCTCTTGGAATTAGATTTCAGGGTATTTTGTAGATTGGTGATGTCATGTCAGAAGAAATGAAAAATTTTGACGATGTGTTCAAAGGTTTGGGCTTATATAAGGGGTTACCTATATCTTTCAAGTTACATGCAGCTGTGAAGCCGATTCGCCTCAAAGCTATAGATGTTCAGTTTGCTTTACTGCCAAAAATCTAAAAGGAACTGGAGAAGTTGGTAGATCAGGGAGTGTACACTCCTGTCTCAAGTTCTGACTGGGCTATTCCTATTGTGCCTGTGTTGAAAGCAAATGGAGATGTTTGTATTTGCAGAGATTACAAAAGCACACTTAACAAGGCCCTTAAAGAGGATCTTTATCCCGTTCCATGCATCAACCAGTTGTAAACAAAGTTGAAAGGAGGCCGTTGTTTTGCGGAAATTGATTTAGCCCAAGCATTTCAACAACTTCATGTCGATGAGGATGCTGCAATGGCGCAAACACTTGTAACTCACAAAGGGGCCTACAAATTTAACAGACTTCAGTTCAGGGTAAGTGTAGCCTCAGGTAAGTTCCATAGATTTATGGAAAAGCTGTTGACAGGTATGGAAGATGTTGTGCCATATTTTGACAACATTTTGGTTAAGGCTGATTCAAGGGACAAGCTAGTTGCCACCCTGCATCAAGTGTTTGAACGTTTCTGTGATGCTTGCATTTGTGTCAAAAAGGAGAAGTGCATTCTGGGGACCTCATCTCTCTTTTCTAGGGTTTGTGGTGAACCATCATGGCATTCAGCTATCACCTGACAAGATCCGTACCATCCAGGAGGCCGCTGCACCTAGGAATAGAGAAGAGCTACAGGTTTATCTGGGGTTGCTAAATTTTTATCACCAGTTCCTGCCAAACAAAGCCTCAGTGGCAGAGTCACTTCACCGGCTGTGAGACAAAACCTCCAAAAGGGTTTGGCCAGACGTGCACGAACAGAGTTTTTCTGCCACCAAGAATTTGTTGTCACCCGAATCCTTATTGGCCCACTATGACCCACAAAAGCCTCTCTTCTTGACGTATGATGGATCACAGTACGGCATCGGGGCTCTGTTAAGCCAACCGAGTGAATACAGAGAAGTACCTATTAGTTACTATTCCAGAACAATGTCACCCGCTGAGAGGAAATACACTCAGATCAACTAGGAAGTGCTGAGTATTATAGCAGAGGTGAAGAAATTCCATAATTATTTGTATGGCAGAAATTTTGAAATTAGAACTGACCATAAGCCATTATTGGGCCTGTTTTCGACAGATAAGCCTATGCCCAATATTATCTCCCCGAGGGTGCTACGCTGAAGAATTACGTTAAGCGGGTACCATTTTGTAATGCGATACAAGCCTAGAACCTCCATTCCGCATGCTGATGGACTTAGTCATCTTCCATGGAAGTTTGTGGGCTTAGATTCTGAAATACCGCCACCTCAAGAGGTTTTGTCGTTTGGAAGCTCTTGAAAAGCCCCCTCTACAGGCAGATGAAATTGCTGACACGACTCAGAAGGATGTTCTAGGGAGGGAAAGGAATTGGTTGTGGAAAGGCTGGCCATCCGATAAACTGGAAGAGGCCTATAAATAATCGTTTCGCAGGCGTCAATATGAGTTTTCAACACACCGTGGCTGTGTGTTGTGGGGGACCCGAGTAGCGGTGCCTGAGGCTGCTGATGACACTTCTTGCAGACATTGCATGACACTCATCAGGGCATTGTGCAAACGAAAGCTTTAGCACGTAGCTACATATGGTGGCCCAGCATTGATATGGACATTTAAAACATGGTCCGGTTGTGTCCGTGCTGCATGCTCCTGCAAAAGCTCCAATTCAATCACTGTAATAGACTAGAAGGCCATTGTCTTGGCTACATATGGACTTCGCTGGCCCTATTCAAGGGCAAATTTATCTAATTATCATTGACTCACACTCCAAGTGGCTGAAGGTGGAACCAGTCAAGTCAACATATTCACAGAGTGTGATTACAGTGCTGCGCAATCTGTTTGCTACGCATGGTTTGCCAGACACATTGGTGAGAGTGACAATGGAAGTGCATTCAACTCTGCAATTCTCCAAGAATTTGCTACTAACAATGGCATACGGCTTATCAAGGTTGCCCCATACCATCCATCTTCGAATGGACAAGCGGAGCGCATGGTGAAAAACATGAAGAGAATGCTGAAAAAGATGCCAGAGGGTGATTTGTCAAAAAGACTGGCTCGACTTATGTTAGCGCAGCGGTGACACCAGGAGTCTTCACATCAGCGAGTCCTGCGGAGCTGCTCATGGGTCGTAGGCAGGTCGTAGGTAGGTTGATCACATTTATCCTGATTTCTCTGAGGTAATGATGGCCAAGCAGGAAAATCTGTGCTCTGGGAAACCTAGGATCATGCCCCCTTAGACCCTGTGTGCCGGTGTACTTCGGTACGAAAAAATTTATTAATGAATTGGAAGCAATACAATCAAATGTTTATAATCGCCAAACAATTCCTGTTCAAAACAGCCACACATAACAATAACAAAGTGGCCAAAGAAAAATGAATGAACAGGACAAACTAACGTACAAATAAAAGCGATAAACAAATAAACACGTGAGGAAGACTAGGCCACAAGCACACCGCACAAAAGAATTAAAATAAAGGAAAATGTAAGGTGTTTAGAAAATATAACTTAACCTTACTAGATACTTCAAAAATTGTTAAAATGCCCAGAGGAACAATTATAAATATATAATAAGACGTTGATTTGTGGTTTGTTACGTAATTATTATTTTGTTATATTTATTATTTAAATGTTTTTTTATTAAACAAACAAGATGTAACATCAGTTAGGCATGTAAGCCTATACGAATATATGAAAGTATCTATTAAAATTATGTGCAAAAGATTAAATCCATAAAAAAGGGGTACCCCGCACATTATTTACGACGGAAGTCAAAACATAAAAAAAAAACTTTAAATCATTAATGCAAAAAATTATGTAACTCTAATTTAAATTCCACATGAAAAGCAAATGCTAAAATTATTATAAAAACTAAATTATATAGCCTATAAGGATCATGACATCAATCTTTTAAAAGTCCATAAAATTTATTTACGCAAAAATATTAAGAATTAAATCCAATAAACAAAATAACAGGCTTAGCTGACGATCGACGAAGGCCGTGTCAATCCTGAAGTGAAAATAATGCCATCGGGAGATAGCTACATGCCAATGGCAAAGGCAAAACCATGCCAGCATTCCAACCAAAGGCAGGGACATGTAGATCAGAGCAAACCTTTGGTGGAAGCTGAAGCGGCCATGGTGCGCAACACAGAGAAGTTGAAACTACAACGGCCTCATCGGCAATGTGAAAAGTTGAAAAATATAGCGTCTATGACATGGACCAACTCAGTGTCCGTAACGTGGACCCTCACTGTAACACAGTGAGCACATAGAATAAGTAAAGACATTTAAAAAGGCAAAATAGTCGCCGACGAAAGAAAATAAACAGACGAGTACTATCCTCGAAGGATTGAAGAAGACGTCACATCACAAAATAAAAAAAACAAACCACAGTTCTATGTCTAACATACTAAGTGGGTAATTTAAAGACTAATAACGCCATAATCGGCTGTCTACATTCTGAAGAACATCACCCACAAGCATGCACTACAGTGACACATCATAACTATATCACTGCCATACAAAGAGTGCTTGATCACTGCAAGGAAGTCAGCGAAGGGAGGAAGGAAGGGGGGTGCAAGGCAGCAGAAGGCAACTTAAAAGATCGCCACTAGATGGCAGGGGAAACCAGAATAGCTTTAGGCCTACAAACTAGGGTGGCACAGCAGATTTATGCGGGCAGAACTCCACAACGAGGACGAAATCATGTGATAATCATACAGAGTACACGCGCCCTGACACAGCAGATGCCTCCACTGCAGCAAACAACACTCAAAAGAAAGAAACAACGCTTCAACTAAGGATTGCAAAATGTAGCCGAGCACATCCGGCTAACAAAGAACACGTTACTGCAGCCTGAATCGACTCTACTCATAACTAACATGTGAAGGAAAGAGTGACTGTAATGAAAAATAAAAAAAATGTACTCAAATGTCCAGAATAAAATAAAATTACTGAATGACACCAAATTACTGTTAGTATAATGTAAACAAGATAATATCAATAAAATAAAAGCAATTAAGAAAATGAACTTAAATTTATGAAAATACAGACAAAACATTTTAATATTTAATTTATATAAGCCATGACGTGTATAATCCGGCACACCAGTCTATGTCAAGAATTTCAGAAGTGGTCCACAGTGGTTGCCTGCAGTAGTGGTGGAGATAACTGGTCCAGTCTCATATAGAGTTTTGACAACAGAAAGTAAATGAGTGCGTTGCCATGTAGATCAGCTTCACGCACGGCATGTGGACGCGTCCAACCAAGAGTCTCGTCATACGCGTCGGGAGCATTGGCAGCATACATCAGGGGCTAACAATGGCCATGCAGTTGAAGAACCCCTTTCAGAGGAGGGGTTCAAAGGATTTCCAGAGAAGGGTTTCAAGGGATTCTCAGTGGCAGACGCTGTACATCTGACGAAAGTGGGGAGTTCCGAACACCCTCACCAGGGGTACCATCATCAGTGCTGCTGAGCAGTCTTGACGATCTGGAGGGTTGTTCTAAACCCACAGCTTTAAACAACAGAGCAGTGGTAAGGCCCCAAAGAGACAGACTTAAACTCTTTTGGTCCAAGGACTTTGTTGAATAAGGGGGAAGGAGTGTTACATTTTTGTGTGTGGGATGTTGTGATCTGTGTTGTTGGCTGTACTGGGCACACCACTTCTGGCTGGAAATTGGCGGTCGTGTTGTTGTGTTCTAAGATGGAATAAAGACAAAGGCTACTGATGTGTCGATGTATTATTTAATCACATTACCCCCCTTGCAAAAACATTTCCTTTAAATTTAAACCTGTCCCATACATTCTAGAAAAAAAAACTAATTGTATTTGATCTCTTGGTAGAGTTTTACGTTTGCTATTAATTTTTGCTTTCATTTATAAGCAAAAATATTTATTACATTTATAAAAAAAATTAAAAACTGGACGCAGCCTGAAGACTTTTTTATTTTTCGCTCGTTTTGAAAAATGTGGCCTCAGTTTGATGGACATTTAAATTTGTTGAAAAATAGTTTTTGTGTTTTAAGTAATCGCTGAACATACTTAACATCTTTGTTAGTAACTGACATAACCTGGTTGGCAGAACGTTTTTTTTAATTTATCAATTTATTTGTGCGTGCTACCAAATTCAACGCTAAGCAAAAACCTTTTAGTGGGAGAACCCATCCCTTTTTTTTTAACTATGTGTAGTGACTTACATAAAGGCTGTAATAACTTCAAGTAAAATTATGATAGCGTAAATGGTTTTAAATTCTTGTTTTGCATTCAGTGAATATATTCTTGACCCTCTTTCTCCTTCTAAAGTCAGATTCATTATATATTCGTAACATTTTTTGTTAGCTCTTCTTTTCGCAGTGTTGTATATAATTAAAAACCTGGCTTTAAAAACTGTCACAAGGGTTCAATAAATTTGCAAGTATTAAAAATTTTTATATATGTTCAAATGTTGTTCTATAAAATGCTATTGTAAAAAACTTGTGAAAACCAGAAACGTTTCAACTATAAATTGATTTTGATTATTGAAGATCGTTTTGCAATGTTATGTTAAAAACACGCCATTAACATGAAAGGAAAAAATATAATTAGTTCTTATACAGTTTGAAAAATCATTTTGCCACTGTTAAAATTTATTAATTTTTTCCCAAATATATTGAGTTTTTTATTTATTTTTCGACAGAAAGAAAAATCATTATTTTTCATTCGCAACTAACACACTGCATTTACTACTTTTTATGTGTTCACCTCTGTGTTATGATTGCATATTTGACAAAATAAATCTAATAGAATTTTATCAAGTAGTTTAAACTATGTGCTTTATTATTACAAGCTTTTAGGTAACTTGCAATGTTCGAATTTAAGTAAGTTGACCATTTCAAAATTTGCAAACCATTTTTCAACCATTTATTGATATCTTATTGAGCTTAAATTTGGTATACTTATTTAAGTTCGGTGAGAATACAATATTATGGGTTACATTACACGTATTATCGTTATATTATTAACATTACGTGAACTGAAACGTAAAATTATGTTTTTCTCTTATTTAAATTGTAATGACTTGTATAAAGTAGTCCAACAAACCAATAAATAAATTCCAGAAATTTGAGACTAAAAAGAGAAAAAAAATTTAAGTGAGAACAAAGTTTGTTTTAAAAATGTGAGCTAAAAAGTAAAAAAAAAAAAAATAATTTAAGTTACATTTGTCATATATATGTACGGGTATATACTGTAGTAGGTATATTGTAGGTTCAGAACAACCATTCTCTTGGTAACTTATCATTATAATATATGCGTACGTGGATAGCTAAGTTCTAAGGCCGTATATAAATATGTAATATATTTTCAATATAGACATATATTTTTTTTCCTGTATACATACATACATACATACATACATATATATACATACATATATATACATATATATATATATATATATATATATAGTCACGTTGAATCTGTCAGGTCCTACTACCGCGTCTCTTAAACAACAAACATCCACCTCCACCACGAGCTATAAAAAAAAGAAATCGACACACGACACATAAACTAGAAGAAAGCTAATTTATTTCAAGGGGTTAGCTCGCGACCCCAATTTACGACCAAATAAGAACAACTCTCCGGGGCTGTAACCACAAACGACAAAACATGGTACCAAAATCTATGTAACTGTGGTGAGTTTCTGTGACATTCTAAAAAAAAAAAAAACTAAATAAAATTAAATTGACCAAACCCAAAGACCTATCCTGAAGTTCCTCACGTCCTCGGCTGTTTTAACAATAGGCTAGCATAAATAATTTAAAACAAAAAAAATATCAAACAACCCGAGACTGAATACAACTGTATTTCCAACACAACAAGGGTCTTAACCATTAAGTGAATAAATGAAAAGAAAATTATTCGTCAACACACGACTCTATTTAATTTTCAACACGACTTCAGTTACAACAAACAATAATCTTGCTTCAAAAATAAAATATAGACCTTCGACAAAAAGAATAATTGGGTTCAAACACTCAAGTTAACATGACAGGGTAAACACCAAATAAAAAAAAAAACAATAATATTAAAGATCAGAGACTGGATTTATAAATTTTTTTAAAGTACGTTTTAACGATTACCTTGGTCGGCGACACAAATATACAAAACGTGAATTTACTTCAACTAAAATAATAGAGACTTCAAAACCTAATCAAAGTACGAAGTGAATAAATATTCTCCCTGTGAATTCTATAAGTGTACAAGAATAGTGAACGTCGGTCTAAGAAAATAATAATAAAAAAAAAAAAATTAATAATAATAACAACAATAATTACTTAAGATTAATTTGACGACAATAACTTCAACGACTCGGCCTCAATACTGAAAATGTCGCGGCAACTACTTACAATGGAATTGTCTCGACGATAGGGTCCTAACGTCACGGCACACGGCATCTTAACTGTGACTGCCCCTAGTGGGCCGTGGATATCTCTTAGAACTACATGATGTGCTAACTACATACTAAAAAAAACAAAGGTCTAAGACCTAACCACACTAGCCTTATGTCTTCATGTTGGTGTCCTCGGCGACCTGCCTCCGAGGGTCGTACGTCCGTCTTCTTCAATGATCGGCAAGCAACTCTCTCCCCTCACTTCTCCTTACGCCATGTTAAAAATCACTCCACGCTGCAAAAACTTACTCCACGTGGAGTCCTACTCGCAATCAAGGATCGAATATCCTGTTAAGCGACCAATCCACACCTCCATGGTGACACAACTCTGCTGACGGCAGAGCACTCGGTGCGACGTCCGCACAAGCAAAACAAAAAATTAACGACCGCCCGTGCAAGGTTAGCCAACTCTCCTGGGCTGTATCCTACACTATAACTGTTGTCGCAGCTGCCCAGTAAGGGGAAGGGGGGGGAAGCGAGACCACAGTCAGGAGTTAACGACCCGACGCCAAGCGACGTGAGCAGTAGGCTAAGGGTGAGGGGTGCACGTAGCCCGCCCCCCCTCCTCCCACCGCCAGCCAAGTCGACAGTCAGCGCTGCATCTCACTCCCACCCCCTCCGCTCCCCGTGCTTTTCCATGCTAGAAGCCCGTCACGGCCAGTGACCGCGCTAGGACACGTTAGTGAGAAAAAACAACGACCGAGAGAAAAGAAACAAGAAAAAAAAAACAGAAAAGTCAAAAGAAAGCTTCGCTTAACCTAGCGCACGCAGCAACATTAAAACAAAAGGTCATTCAACTTCACCAAAGATCTAAAATCCGATCAGCGCGACTTTAAATCTTAACAAAAAATCATCCAAAAAAAATTTTAAAACCCGAGAATTAACCAACGTAACAATATACACACATACATACATACATACACACACACATGTATACACACACATATGTACACACACACAAACATTTACATCTCGTTAAATTCCTTCGTAAATAACACTTTGTACAGAAAATGTCCCAAATACCCAATGGATTGGTTCTTTATGATGTACTTTACTTCCTAGGTTTACCGCCAGGTGGGCCACTTGACGGAAGGTAATCTGGACTGCATTGCTCGTGTTGACAAGCCATGCATTGCTGTACAGTCGTAGCATTAAGCACATTGCACCACTCACTTAGTGTTCATCACATACTTGTTTTGCGGTGTTATCAGGGTTAGCGAGAGATATATTAGATGGTCATGGTTTAGGGCGCCACTCCATGGATTACGGGCATGGAGACCCGGCTAGTCTCTTTCTCAGGGTGTGATGTCGCCCGCGTGGCTCTAGCCTTGAAGTCACTCGCAGAAATCTAAACAGTTTTAATTATTTGTCAATACACTCTTATGTGGGCTCTTAAAGGCATCCCACATGCCTACAGACCGAAGTTCAAGCAACCGACGACATTCTACCTCTCTCCTCGACGCTACCACCTCAATCCATCTCCCTCAGTCCCGTGAATCCCCGTTTCTCTCATCACAGTGTGGTGATTCCCCGGTTCTCTCCTCACAGTGCGGTGATTCCCTGGTTCTCTCGCCCCAGGCTTGCCACTTTTGCTGTACTTGACGACTCGTTGCAATTATAATTCAACAGTAAAAGAGTGTAGATTAAATACTAAACAATGATAATTAATCCTTTATAACCTAAGCACAACCTTTTTTCTTTAAACTGTAATGTTGGTGTTGTAAGTAGCAACGTATCGTATAACGTAGCAAATGTAAACAAAACACATACTTAACCTAAAAGCAATAAAGCTTCAGTGGAAAATAACACAGGCAACTTGAGGCACAGGTTGAGACTAAATTAATTACTTGACACTTTTAAAACAACTTCATCTCAGCAAGTGAAAAGGTACGTCGCACAAAGGTTATGTTTCATTCGACCTTGGCACACTACATAACTATATAGGCCTACATGACGGGAGTCACATCGTGCTCAATAATGTTAGGGGCGAAGCCCTGACGGACGTCAGCAGGTAGTGCAATGTCTACAAATGCGGAGTTGGCAGATGCCCATTTGATATACGGATTAGCACTGGGTAATAGCCGTGGCACAGTACGTTTGTATCGAGACAGATTTCCATAATGAAGGTGCCCAGACAGGAAGATGTTTGAAGCAATTGATCAGCGTCTTAGGGACCATGGAACATTCCAGTCTATTACTCGCGACTGGGGACGACCTAGAACGACGAGGACACCTGCAGTGTAAGAAGCCATTCTTCGTGCAGTGGACGACAACCCTACTGTCAGCGAGAGAAGTTGCTGCTACACAAGACCAAGTAACTGCATGGAGAGTGCTACATGAGAACCTGCTGTATTCCTACCATGTGCAGCGTGTGCAGGCACTAATGACAGCTGATTGGCCTCAACGTGTACACTTTTGTAAATGGTACATTCGACAATGGTTATTCGTCATTTTAGTGCCAATGTGCTATTTACGGATGATGCTTCATTTCAACGAGATCAGATTGTAAATTTTCACAATCAACATGTATGGGCTTACGAGAATCCTAATGCGATTGTGGAATCACGTCATCAACACAGATTTTCTGTGAATGTTTGGGCCGGTATTGTTGGTGACGTCTTGATTGGGCCTCATGTACTTCCACCTAGGCTCAACGGAGCACGTTATCATGATTTATTACTGAATAATCTTACCTGTGCTACTAGTACATGTGCCTTTACACATACGACTCGACATGTACTTCATGCACGATGGAGCTCCTGCACATTTCAGTCGTATTGTTCGTACACTGCTCACCAACAGATTCGGTGACCGATGGATTGGTAGAGGTGGACCAATTCCTTGTCCTCCACGCTATCCTGACTTTAACCCTCTGGACTTTTATTTATGGGGGCATTTGAAAGCTCTTGTCTCCGCAACCCCAGTACCAGATGCAGAGAGTCTTCGTGCCCGTATCGTGGAAGGTTGTGATACAATACGCCATACTCCAGGGAGACATCAGTGCATCAGGGATTCCATGTGGCGGAGGGTGGATGCATGTATCCTCGCTCACGAAGTCATTTTGAACATTTCATTTAAGAACGTGTGTTACATAATGCTGGTACTGTCTGTTTCTGTGTGCTCCCAGTCCATCATTTCATGTGAGTTGATTTACCTTACGCCACGTCGCCCTCCTGGCTGTGATCCTAGGAAGTAATGTACATTCTAACTTGCTGGAATATAATCTAGCAGCAGTTGCCTATTCTGTTTATAGGCCTAGTGTTGTTTTCTTTGGTTTTCAGTAGTTTGTTGTATCATGGCGTACTTGTTGTGAAGCAAAATGCACGCAGTAAATAGTTTTAACTAATAAAAGTACTTTATTTCACCAATCCAACAGGTTATGGGCCCAGGACGTTGGAAACGTTTTTATTAACGTGGCAAAAGTATGGTGAAGTTGCGTGTGCGTAAATCGCCGAGATAGTAGCCATGTTTCACATCGTGGTTAAGTGCTAATCATCACGGCAGAAGAGTCCATTAAAAATATGGGGCCGTATATTTTAGGCCGGTAAAATATCGGTGTCTTCCATTTAAATATTTTTGTTCCTCGTTATCTCTTTCTTCCTGAAGATGAACAACCAAAATTCTCATAATCGGGTTTTCGGCGGCTCAGCCATCAATAAATTGAAGGGCGTGGACGACTACAACGATTGGAAATTTGCTATGAAGATGCTTTTAATGCGGGAGAAATTGTGGGATTACGCAACTGGTGCAGCTTATGGAAAGGAAAAATCTCCAAGCGAGGATAAAGACATGGAAGCATTATCCTTGATTTGTTTACATGTTGAACCACATCTGTACCCATACGTCAGGAATGCGGAAAAAGCTAAGGATGCATGGAGTGAACTTTCCAAAGTGTTCGAAGACAAGGGATTGGAGCGGCGCATTGGATTAATAGACCATCTTCTGGATCAAA
>PNEQ01128404.1:0-29963 GCA_003012365.1 Medauroidea extradentata
GTGGCTAGAATATTAGCCACCATGGAACAGGAACTTCTTTATAAGAAAAGGTAAAATTATAATTTTATCATGTATAGTATAACGATTAAAAACTATTTAGCATGATGTAATGAAAACGCCAATAAAATAATAATTTGTCCATTCAGAGTAATTTGTAGGTGGCATATATAGATGCCACTGTCCTATAAAGGGTTAAAGAATTCTTTATTTTTTAGGTCTACGACGTCGTTAATTTGCTTGTCGTTATGAGGAGCAAGTGGAACTTTCTGAGTTAAATACGCTGATTAGATTATTGTTTGCTTGGTTTGAAATAACAAGATAGCCTCTGGAGGAAAGAATAACGGCCAGTGCTGTTGGCAAGTGTTAATTATGATATTTATGTCTCAGTGCTGTGTGATGAGAGCAGTGGGGGGAGGTTGCTGGGATGGCAGAGGGGTAAGGTGCGGCCGAGATAAGTGGGGCTGTGACCCCCAACCAGGAGGGGGCATGTTATCTGTGGTCTGCCGGTCAGCACGAGATCCTTGTATGGCCGCACTGCACAGCTGCCGCTCGACATGACAACGTCACACTGAGCAGTCTTCAGGTAGGATCGCACCTCTCAGCAATTACAACACCTATAAACTACTGCTTATATTGTTTGCCTCGCTCTGCACGTGCAACTATATGGATTGACCTATCTCAACACTCTCTTCACTTGCTTCGGGAACACACATCTAGCAGTTTTGCTGCTGTTTATTGTTACTGTATTTTCTTACACCATGTTACAAACTCTGCACATTGAATTTCATTACGTATATATATATATATATATATATATATATATATATATATATATAAGTATATTTTTATTTTTGTTTACATGGGTTGTTTCTTTTTCACGTAATTGCTAGGCTTTACATATGGGTGGCTAGGTATCTTCTTTTGAAATCGGCATCACGAAAAAAAACCTGTTATGAATTATCTATCAACTACCCACCAAATTATTTTATGCTCTGCAAAAGTGCTGATTAATATTCGTATTTTCTAATTTTGATTCGGTAGTTGTGGACAAAGCGTTGTAAACAAGTGATTTCTGTAATTTAATTTTATGTAAAGTTAGAATTTGTTTTATTACACTCACATACATAAACCAACCTGGCTCTGCGTTAGTGTTGTTGGCAAACTGAAAATTACAAGATGTTTCAAAGATTTAATTGAGAGTAAAAATATGTAAATTATACATTTACGTAGTTGTTTATCTGTTCTAGAGCATTGAAATATTAATCTTTAATTAATATGTTAAACATTACAATAATTATAAAAATGTTAGCTGTAGTCATGTCAAGATAACATGTATGGGGAATGCTCTTCAAAGAACACTGTGTGAGTTATAGGCTATGTTTCAAAGATGCATGATACATCAAGATGCGTCTGTAATCATGTGTACAGTCGCGAAGAGACAATAACTAATAGCAGTTACAGCCCTTGTTACAATGATCTTCAAACGCAAACAGCTACTCTTGCGTACACTGCAGAACGTATATGCTCATATAATATTTTCCTTGCGTTTTTGATGATCGTGGGCTGACCATGTTCCCGAGACTAAAAGAAAATTGATTAAAAATAACTTTGCTTAATATTAATCAAGCGGCGATAGAATGTGCTCAATAGGATTGTGAGCAATAAGTATGTTTCTTTAAAAGACTTAACTAGCATCACATTTTTACTATAAGAAATGAGTTGCATATGTGGCCAACCTGCCATATTTGAGCTCCCTATCCTAAATGGTTCAACTGAAACAGAAACCAAACAATCCTGCAAGTACAATGGCGCACATCTATGATAGAAAAATGACATTCCAGCATAGCATTGTGCGCTGAAATCGGTAGGAAAGTGGAGACAAATGGCCTCACAACTCTATCCGCAGTTGTGAGTTTATGTCTGCGTTGGCCCTATGTACTTTAAGTGGGACATAAGGTCAGGTAGGGAGTGTGTGTGTGTGTGTGGGTTTGTTTCGGGTCAAATGGGGTGTGTTCAACAGTTCCCGAATGTTTCCGGTTTAGGACACGTGTGTTCGGCAGTACTCGAGTAGTTCAGTGGGAGGCTATTCACGTGTTTGGTGTAAGTTTATACGTAATTATTTATTTTGTATTCTTACTATAATTATTTCCTTGCTAAGCACTTTATTATTAATTTTTACTTATTTTACATTCTATTTACACATAATTCACAAAAATTGTTTATTTAAATACGTTTTATTTTTATAAGTATATTTCTGTATATTTTTATTTACATATTAATTATTCCTGGTAATAAGGCATGCAAACGATTTTTGGGGTGAGTGAGAATTTTTTGAGCCATGTTGTAACGTCACGCAATCCGACCGTGGTGTTATATTTGCGTGACCCCTGACCTGACCTTGACCTCAAGGTCAGCGAAGGTTAAAATTTGGAATTATTTTTTTAAACGTTTTAAAATATTTAAAAAAAATTTAAAAAATATTTAATACATTAAAAATAAATAAAAAAACAATTCTAAAACACTCAGAAAAATTTTTTTTAGCCAATTTATTATTTCGTCCGATCGTACAACTAATTACAACCGTTTTATTTTAATTATTCAATTGTTTTTTTTTTCCATGGATGAGGTCATTTTTAATTTTTTCAAGTAGTTACAGAAATTGTATAATTATTTTTTTGAATAAAATATTTTATGATAATATTAAATCATTGCGAGTCCACCTTTTGCTCTCCCCATATTTAATCCATCGATGTCATAAATTGTTATTTTAAATCTTCTAGAAGATCTTTATTTATTGAAGTGGAATCGGGAATTCAAACCATGAACAATTAATTAATTTACAATTAATTTTGGTATCACTGGTCGAAGATCTGCATGTTTTTCCATTCAATGTATCTAACAAGGATTGCCCAGTTGAAACTAATAAGCTCATTATAGTTCTGCATGTTGATGACAGCATGCTTTCTTTTATATATTTTGGAAGTTAGTTATACGAGAAAGTTAACAGCACATCCAGCCTGTTTATATACAGTTGCAGTCTATCCACTGCTGTCATTACAAACCAGAATCTCTTGACACAACTATGTACTCTTATTGACACACATTCTGTTCACATTTTGCAAATATTTCTTCTACTTCGTGGAATGTGTATACAGGAACACTCATGGTCTTGAAAGTGAGAGTATAGGTCACATCTTGGGGTGGAGTTTTACAATAGTCGACTTTAATTATAATAATTAATCGCCGTTATTATTATAAACAATAAGTGCTATCGTTAATGATACAAAACCATCATTCAAGGACACGTAAATCGCCTTCTGCTGTCTTGCCCAACTGCCGAGCACACATGTCCGCTATCGGAAATACACGAGAGCTGTCGAACACACCTGAACGAACCAGAGCCAAGCGAACATCTTGGCCATCTTTGTCGTAATAAAAATACAAGAGTGCCAACATATGCTTAAATACGTCACTCTCTACTTTTGGCCATACTACAGTACACATTGTTTATAAAAATAACTGCGATTAACTATTGCTATTAAATTTAATACTTTGTTAATCGAGGTACCATTGCAGATGTAGGATATCGGAATGTAACTGCTTTTATCTCGAATTTCTAGCCTGAATGGATCGAAAACAGCGCCCATACAAGTTTTAAAATTCGGTTCATTCATGTTTGTAACACTATTTTGTCTCTAGTCAGGACGTGCGTATGTTGGGTAGGTCGCTGATTCTAGCTGCATCTCTTTGGTTCAATTCCGTTGGCGTCACCTGCAAACTATCACTGCCAGATTAGTTATTTCTGTAGTACTGCGGTCCTAACTGCTAATACAAACACAAGCCAAGAGTGAGAGTGAGAGATTTCGGTCAGTACTTAACATCGAGGTATTCAGCGCAGGTGAGGGGTAACATGAGGTGAGGGTGGAGCGGTGCCGGAAAGAAAGGGCGGGAGAAACGGGAGATACCCAAGAAAACCCACCGAGCAACGGCATCGTCCGGCTCGATTCCCTCATGCGACCCCGCCGGGAGTCGAACCCGGATCGCCTTGGCGAGAGGCGAATGATCTGGCCACTAGGCCACCGCGGCCCCCACAAGGCAAGAGAGTAGCTAGAGTGAATATGTAAATGTCACGAAATACGCCAGTTGTTGCCATTCGAACCTCACAGACCACATCTGTTGTGCCGTTTGTCAGGCTCTTCCCAGTATTAGCGACACCCAGTGTCTTACATTATTTTACTCGTCTTAGCATCCCCTACAGCATGACAGAGAGTTTCAAACGTCACTAAAAAAAAAACCTGTACATACGTTAATTCTCAATTAGACCGAAACCTTTTGGGAGGCGATTCCTGTCGAGAAAAAATATGACGTAAACATATAGAAGACTTATGAATTTAGTATAAGATGTATGAGCGCATTTATCTGACAGTTATTCTGGTGTTCTGTAATGTATAATGGACATATATTTTCACCCTTTCCTACACAACTGATGTGTGATGTATCTCATCCTATAAAGGTAAAACAAGGGAGACTATTGCTACGCACTTCATCTACAAATTTTGGATTTAACTCTTTTATTTTATAAGTTTTCCTTACTTGCTGTTCAGTCTTCACATTAAACGTCTTATTAATAGAGCAGGGTGACAAATACATCTATGAGTTGTTGAATAATCTGTTACACATGACATTCTTTTTCGCGAAAGTGAAATTCTTACATTAGTTAAAATATCCTCTTATTGTGATACTTCAAATTAAATACATTTATAACATGGAATATTGGCAAACATCAACTGAATTAAACTACAAGAGATGCTCTTCCTCTTCTCCTAGCGTTATTAATAACTTAGTTGTACATGTTTTACCATATTCGTTCAAATACAACTGCTGTTGAACAATAATGACTTAAGTTGTGTAAACAATTTTAAAAAATTGATTTTATAATTTAATGTTCACTAAATACGGTCCTGTTTGATTACCAAATATACGTTTGACCTATTCAGAAAAAACCGTTATAGTTTCGTTGGAATGTCGGATGTTTAATGAAGAAATTGATGTAGGTTCTGTAAATTACTGTACATTAATTTTTTGTTGAGTGTAACATAACTGATTTAATAAATTTAAACTTTATTTATTTTCCTCCCTTTTTGTGAAAATTACTAACATGTAATAGGCTTCAAAACAAGAATTTTTTTTAAAATCAAAATATCTCCGTACATTTTTTCCTTTCGTTTCAATAATATTTTCAATAACTTTTCGGGACACATAAAAAATGTACGGAAATTTTGAAATTGGTCTAAAATATGGTAAAAGCTTATAGGTCGTTATTTTTGCACAAATACTTTCTGTAGTTTACAGAATTTTATCTGCACCTTTTTTTAATTTTACAGGACGATTTCCGAAAAAAATTACAATAATGCACTTGATAGACAATTTAAGTTATTTTTGTAGGCTGCACAGCGTGGAATACTTCGCATGCATAAATCTTTGCTTGCGTGTAGTTAGCAATAACACGCACAGTCCTTGACAATTGTAGCCTAATAAATTTTGTTTGTGACGAAGCTCACGAAAAAAAGTTTAAAAATTAATGTTGATTTCCTTGGATTATGAATGTCATCTAGAAAATTTGTACTCTTAATTTTCTATATTTATATTTACTATCATAAGGTGCTTGATTTTGAAATTTTTTGATTACTTAAAGTTTTGTGGGAATGATATTCGGATAGACAAATAACAAATACTATTTAACTTTTACGCACTTCTTACATAGTAGGGATAGTCTTGTGGTCTGCAGTTTCTTCCGGTGTATGATGTGTCGTAATATTAACCGTTCTTGGCCAATCCAGTTCAAACATACTCTCCGAAGAAACATCCGGAAAATAGTAAAACGTACGATACAAAATATTTTGAATTCTTTATTTTGTGTGTATATTTATAATGTGAAAAACACTGTCTTAATGTTATTACATTTTCTGTTGTTCGCTACAGAAATTTCCTGAAGAACTGACATAGCATATTTATGGATTTTGGTGAAGATTGATTATATTATGGGAAATTGGTGCTCTTTAATGTTTGCGTTCACAATTTTTTTAGTTCTGATGGGCACTTATTATGAGTTATTAAAATTTAAGCTGCCTTACCTAGACGAATCCAGAAGAAAAGTCATACTAAAAAATTGGTGACTATTTTACATTTTGATATAGGAATTTTGTGACAACAACCCATTAACTTGCAATTCGTCCATAAACCAGCAACACTTTGTTGTAGCTTGTTTAGAATACTTTGTTCCCGGTTCGTGGATTGGTAGATATTACATGTATGACTTGTTGCCTCCAACTACAAATACCGTTATACTGTTACAGGCATGTGTGTTTGGCGTTTTGCTGTTCCGTGACTTCGTTCATTGCTCTGATGATCTCGGTGTCAGCGACAAGTCCATTGCTAACATGGTCATAAGAGCTCGTTTATGTTGTCACCACAGCTTCCACACGAGTGAGTGGACAATGAGTAGGCATTAAACTTTCCACTATCGATATCAAGCAATGAGCCTCTTATTTAACATTTGTCATTGGTTTTGAAGAGAGATTATTTGTGACACTTAAAACGATATGTTTTGACCTTCTGCAAATTAATAATCGAAATCTGTCTCTTTAAAAAAACTGTTCTGATAACTATCTGATCGTTATGGTCAACGTTCAGTCTAAACGGTTATGTTATATATTCGCTAAATGAACTACGCGTCCTTTTATATTTTTGCTCATGAAGTCGTTGAGTAACCCCGTTATGAGATTGTTCGTTATCTTCCCAACCACATTAATATCTATTTATTAAGTGCAACATAATTTTTGGATGACCAAAAATAAATTAACACAAAATAACATCAAAAAATCGACCCCGAAAGAAAATGCGCTGGCAAGTTAAAAATAATTCCATTACTTTTAAACTACTTGGAACACAATCATTTAATTAGCACACTAATATACAATAATTGTTATATTTGGAGTTGGTGCCTGCCAAGGTTTTAAGACATTTTTAGAAATTTTCTAAAATTTACAGAACATATTAGAAGTTACGTTAATTCGATAATGTAGCAATACCTAATTAAACCAATTTACAAATGAACACAACTGCCTAAAGCGACACCTTAATTACAAATAAACCTAAATAAACCTATTTATAAAAATAAACAAATCAGTGACTTAAAGTGTCATACCGAAAATCTATTGACAAAAGAACACAGATGTCGTGAAAAAGAAATCTAAATTGCGAATCTAAGCATAAAGAAACCACAATCGAATGCAATTACAGAAAACTTATAGCATACTAACGCATAGAAAATTTAAATATCGGACACAACTGTCAACAACGTGTGCCCTCACGTGTCTGCCGGCGTTCCTGTAGCTCTCTCAAGTTGCCCCCCTCCCAGCCCCCCTGTATACGCCCAGTGATGTTCAACACTGCGCCGCTGCTGTCTTTGTGTCAAGTAAGAAATACTTAGTCGCAGTCAACGTTACATTGCATTAAATTACATGTATACCTACACTACTTCGTTACACGTTTGTTAATATTGTCTGGCACCGACTCCAAAAATAATAATAATTTTATATTACTGTCAAAACAAATTGATTGTGTTCTAAGTAGTCAAGAAATAACGTTATTATTTTTACTAATTATAATATTCTACATTTCTACACACGAAGACACGACTTGTCAGAAATATTTCTTCTCTATGATATTGTAATCTTGCCATTCTCATCTGATTTTATTGCGTTTCCACAAGTTTATCAGTTTTCCTGTTATCCATCCTCATTTCAGAAATATGACTGTCAGTAATATTGTATAAACTAATACAAATGTTATCGTGTATGGATTTCTTTATATAATTCACTATCTTACCGTACAAATATATATATATATATATATATATATATATATATATATGCCGACATTTAAGTGCTTTGTGCGGTTTTTCAAAGTGCATGGCGGTATTTAAAGCACGGTCCAGATAGCAACAGTAAGATCACATTTCTTGGCACGAAACGTTATGTAATTGTAACTTTAATGTTACTCTCTCGTCTTCGCAATTTTTTTATATTCAGAATTTAAGTTCTTTAATTTTAACTTCTTCTACTGTAGTTCAGGCTAAATGTAAACTGAAGTGTTTGGAATATTTAGTTTAAAATGTTTTGTCACTAATATTATGGATTTAACCTAAATTAATATTTGCTTGAAACTGTATTTTTAAATTACTGTATTTAAAATGTTTTTATTTGTTTCAGGATCGTACACGATGTACATTACAGCAGTAATTATAATCGCTCTATCAGCTACAATGCTTCTCTCTAGGTGAGTCAGATATATTCTCTTCGTTTCATTCCTGACAATTAGAACTAAAGTCATCAGCACAAATTCGTTAGAAACACACCGGAACTTATTCAGTGAATAGTTCCCCGAAATAGCTCCAGTTGTGTGCTGAAGTGGTTTCATAACAAATTGAGTGCGTGGGAAAGACACAGCCCAGGGAATGTTCCATGTTGTAACCTTAATTAATATTAGTTTGTGTTGTCTTTGGTGTGTAATATTTGGTACAAAGGTCTTGGTTTTTGGTCCTAATCATTGTATTACATGGAATTTAATAATTTATATAATTTAATACATTTTTATCGTTATTCGTGAAGTTTTCAAAATCAACGTCGACACTTTGTTTGAAAACGATAAATAATAATTTTATAGTACTTAAAAATAAAACGCCCAGTTAAATTTAACTTTACAGTGACGAAAATTCTACGAAAATACATGTAAAAATGTTAGCTCTATTTCAGTAGCCATAAGATACTGGATTATTTTATTTTTCGCTAATAAGAAATTCTGAGAAGAAACTGTAGCATGCACTATTGTAGCGGAAATTCTGTTTACCTCGTGGCACAGTATAGGCTTGACTTTGAATGTTTTACGTAATTTTAGCCTGCAATCAGTCAGACGGGCACAGGCGCAGTGAGGCGATTTCTTATGAAAAATAAATGAGAAAATATGAAGGACGCTAAATACTTAAGTTTAATATTTAGGATGTAATAAGTCTTTGAATATCGAGTTTGAAATCGGATGTTATTAAAGTATTGGAAACCGAATTATGTAAGTTTAAACGAAAAAACTCTGAACTTTGATTTATGTTACTAGGGTCTCCAAACCCACAACAAATGCTTGTTGATAACTTCAACCTTTACTAAAATAACAGGGGTGGCCACCCTCTAATCGGATTCATCATTTGTACAATCGGGATTTCGGAACACGTGAAGATGATTTATAAGTAATATGAGCTTTGTAACAAAAATTATTCAACTTTCTATGAGACATAGTTGTTACAAAAGCACGCGAAGCCTTGGCTGCGGCGATAGAGAGCCAGGAGAGATAGGCAACAATCAGTACATGTGCTTATTGCACATCTCATGGCGTACAGTCACTGTAACAACATTATTCACACTTCAATAAGTTCAAGATACAGTCTCAACAGTTATTATATTTTTATGCTTTAAAACCCTTTATTTGAAACGTATCTCCGCTACGTTATAAGTTTATCCATCCCACGAATCATTATCAATAAATACTTAATATTTTAAGTTAAATATCTTTTAAATTCGCACTATAAGAATATTTATATTACGTACAACATTATTTTATGTTGGAGATAAGTTTGAAACATCGCCATTGCTATTTTATGCAGTTTAGCATACTTTACTAATTAGCATATTCACTTACGTTAAAATAAATATACTGCCAAGAAAACCAAAATACGACAATAGTTTCAAAATTTAAATAAAATTTAGGTCATACAAAACTACTTAAACTCTAATAACTACGGATCTTGTTACAGGGTGTGGATATCATACTCGTAACACTTTCACTATATTCCATCTATGTACCTACCTGATAAGGTGTACATGGTCACAGCTTTATCAGATATTCATCCTACGTTTCTAATTGCAAAGTTATGTTTGAAATGCGTCTATGTACACTGTACGTCTGTGGGTTGGTCCCCCACCAATATCTTTAGAACCGGAAGGCAGATTTTAATAAAATCTAGTATAGGCGATTCGGGATATAATTATCACTTTTGAAACTCTAGTTACTTTTTCTTTTCAGATAATTATAGCAATCTGAGTGACAACCAATGTCGATAGAATATAACAAACTTAAAAAATTTACTCCTGAATCCACAATTAATAATTTTACTCTTGACGGGGATGGTCTTCAAAAGTGCTCATTTTAACGTTAACTGCATATATGTATATATACTCAAAAAGGTTACCTATTTGTGTTTCATATAATTGTTTGAGTGAACGAGTAAATATATTTTGGTCAGCACATTACGACGAGGTTTTCACATGAAATAAGTATGAAGCAGCGCCGGAATGTATCGCCGGGAGATAAAGGAGATCCCAGAGAAAACCAGCTAAACAACGGCATCGTCCTACACGATTCAAACATGCAGATATCTGGTTCGACTGTCAGGAACCGAAAGTAAGTTAAAATTGCATTAGGGCAGCCATTTGGTAAGAAATCTCGGCATGAATATTTTTCGTTCAGTTATATTTTGAGAACCAACCATGTATTTCGTATTTTGATCGTACATCGGCCAAACTTTAATTTTGATAGGATATATTGTTTTCGGACAACCATTTGTAAGATAGAATAATATGAATGTATAAATATTTTCTGTCGTATTTCGGGTTCTACGAGATCAATAATAACTCAACTTACATTTGACAGTTAATCAAAAAATTTGTGACTTTAGCAGAATATAATTTGGTGTATCAGCCATTTTAAATGGTAGCGCAACATGAGTTATTATCTTATGTGTTATTTTGAGAACTCTTAGACTTATTTTAAACAAATGTAATACTTCTACAGTTAATCATACAATATTTGATTTCTGAAATATTATCTCGCAGAGATCTGGCATTTTCAAAGAGAGTACATGAACATGTTATGCAACATTTTCGAGTATATTTGACCAATTTAAACTAAATTTTGTAGGCTTGTAAGTCTTATTAGAGCATAGGTTTTAATTTAGTTGTGTTTAATGATTAAGTTCCGAAATTCCTCCAATTTTGGAAGAAAAACATTAGGATAAATTAACATGTTGCATACACTTCGAACAATTCAATTCAAACAATTTATTCTGTTAGTATATAGTAAGTATCGTTACCTTTAATGTTAAATGACACTTTAAATTGCAGTTTCGTAAGTTACTGGGTGAATTTATCCAAACACCGAAGAAAGTAGGCTCGTTAGTTATGCTGATAACTTATTGTTTACTCTAGCGCAAGGCCGCGGTGGCCGAGTGGTCAAACCTCTCGCCTCCCACCGAGGCGATCCGGGTTCGATTCCCGGCGGGGTAGGTCCTCGGATTATCGCATGTGGGAATCGTGCCGGACGATGCCGCTGGTCGGCGGTTTTTATCGGGGATCTCCCACCCCCCTCCCCTTCATTCCGGCGCTGCTCCATACTCACGTCATGTCACCCCTCACCAGCGCTGAAGACCTCGATGTTAAGGTCTGACCAAACTCTCTCACTCACTCTAATCGTGTGCTAAGATAGCTGGCGTGTTTCTGATAGTATGTAATGCAGCATGTATCCAGGCTTCCAGTTGACCCTGGTATATACAAGAGAGACATACACAAATGTTTTCACACGCCCCAAAGACGGATGTCTAAATGCGTTAAGCCGGGGAAATGGGATGACCAAACCGTTAGAAAAACGTCCGTAAAATTACGGAAAAATTCAGGCCAACAGTTATCCAGAAATCTCCAAAATAACGTACACCCAGTTTTTATTACATGTTTTTTTTTATTATTTTGTTAAGTTGTTACGTTTTCAGAATTAAATAAGTGTTATTAGATTGTCAGCTACGTTGGTAAAATTTACGGGATGTTACATACTTAAATAAATCAGTACATAAATAAATAAATAAATTAATAAAGATATACACACACAAACACATTCTGTGAATTACGTAAAACAACAATATACTTTTAAAACTGGAATAGAGGTTTACTCCCGCCTCTCACAGATGTCTGACGCTGAGAACACCGGAGACGAATCACTGCCCTATGGCTGTGCTCCTGGTCAGTCCTTGCGACCGCTGTCTTCTCGCAAGCCTATATAGTCGGGGCCCAAGATGTCCTCCAGTAGCTTGCCCTGCCCTCGACTGCGTTCCTGGCTATGTTACTCTTGTAACAACGTGCTGGTGTTTTATCGCACCGGTTATTTTATTTTAATTTTGAACATTGGCGTATTTCGGTGGTTGAATTGGTAGCTCGCTTCTGAATCAGAGCATTATCACAAATCCGGTAGCAACAGTGTTTACAAACGCACTGAAAAATGTTTGCAACAGTTTACATTTTATGAATACATGAGTAGTGAGGTAGGTTACAAGATTCATTTACAGGAAGTGTTTTTGTTCGGTAATTTCCACTTGTGCATGCACAGGCAGGCTTGGAGGATGTAAATTTGAAGAAGTTCACATTTTAACATGCTATTTTAATATTGGCATATACAAATAATGTTACCTGTAAAAATTTTGTACGATATCAAATACTGCTTTTAAGATAACATGCTTGCATCTTTCTCATATTACCGAGCAAGGACTCGCATTCTGGTGGACCCGGGTTGGATCCCAGGCTTCGGCAATCATGATTTCTGTTTTCCATGGTTTCCTGATATCGCTCCATGTGAATGCTGGGACGGTTCCTTAAAAACCCTGGCCGTCTCCTCTACAAACTTCTGTCGTTGCACTAATTTGCGTGATACCGTCTCTAACGCCCTTGTCAACGAGACGTTAAGTCTACTTGCCTTTTCTTTCTGATATTGGATGTTTCTTACAACACCCAAAACAAATTATTTCGATTTGCTACAAAAGAGTTTTCTACGTACATGAAGATCGGTGCTTATACCTCAAATTTGAATTCTATTGTCTGTGACTTAAATAAGCAAAATAATAACAGTAATTTCCGTCCGAGTCGGGCAACAACAGTAAGAAAAATGGATTTATGTGCTTGCTTGAAAATGTAATGTTCAACAGGAAACCCTTGTATTAGGCGTACTGCAGATCCATCCACGAAAATACGCTCATTTACTTATATATATATATTTATATATTAGGATGGTTTTCATCTGTATTATCAAAATGTAAGGGGTCTCCGAACTAAAGCAACAACCTTTTTTGAAAACATTAACAGTGTTAAGCTATCAGTAATTCGCTTAACTGAAACTTGGTTCAATAGTAATGGTGTTAATTCTCATTATTTTCCTGATAAATATTATATATTTCGTAAATACAGAAATGCTATAACCACCGGCCTTTCTCGCGGAGGCGGGGTTCTCATTGCAATTAATTCATTAAAATATTCGCACACCAGTCAGAAATATGAAATTTTAATGGATGATATTGAGGGAATATGGGTTGAAATATCAATGTGTATTGCAAATAAACTTCTTATTGGGAATATTTATATACCACCACAACTACCTGTAGCGGATTTCAAAAAATATTTTGATTTTATAGAGTTCAAACTATCTAGTTACTCACATCAGATAATAATAGTGGGTGACTTTAATGTTCCTGGTGTAGATTGGAAGAATTTCCATACACAAAATATTGTAAATTTTTATAACAAGCAAAAAGGAAACGTACTTCTTGAAAAAACTAATCTTCTAAATAATTTAATTTTACCAAGCCATTTTCTGGATTGCTTGATCTTGTTTCCTCAAATATTTATTTTGACGAAGTTTTAAATTATGATTACCCTCCTGTTAATGAAGATGATTATCATCCTGCCTTAGCGTGCTACTGTCATATTGGTCCTGTATACGCTAAGACATCCGACCAATCCTATACTATTCGTAATTATTGTAAAGATGACTATCTATCACTGTTCTTCGCGGTTAACAATTTTGATTGGAGCCCTATTTAATATATGAACGATGTTAACGACATGGTGGAGTACATTACACAAAACACACAAACAATTATAAATCAGTTCATACCAGTAACGAAATTATCACAAAACATATATCCAGTGTGGTTTTCTAAAGAACTTATTAAATTATTAAAAAGTAAAGAGTGTCAATTTAGATTATACAAAAAACACAAAACACTTGAGCATTATTCTCGTTTTTCTGAGATGCGAAAATTAGTAAAAGAAAAAATCAAAGTCTACAAAAGGAAATGGCAAGCTAGTATCAATGATAAATTGAAAAGTAATCCTGATAAATTTTGGAAATATATAAAAACAATGAAAGATGGTTACCGCGAGAGAATAACTTTAATATCAAACGGTGATTTGGTTCAGGATCCTGAACTTCTTACCAATATGTTTGCTAAATACTTTGCAGAGGTGTACATCCAAGGAAGTGGCAGTACAAACGATCAAAGTGACAATCAGTCAAGTTATCTAAATCTATCAGTTCCTTATGTAACTGAATATCTAGTCATGTGGGCTATCAAAAGACTTAAGAACACCAAAGCTACAGGAATTGATGGCATACCGAATTTCATCATTAAAGGTTGTATTGACACATATACACCGATATTGACTCACATTTATAGTTACAGTTTGAATTCCACTTCATATCCCAATTTGTAGACAAAGGCAATAGTCATACCTATTTTTAAAAAAGGTAATAAACAGATAGTAAGTAATTATAGACCAATATCTTTGCTGTGTTGCTTTTCGAAAGTATTTAAAAAAATTGTTCACAGACATTTAAACTTTTATACCAAAAATACTATATCAAACAATCAGAACGGATTTCAAGTTGGTAAAACCACCTGTATAAATTTGTTTAGTTTTGTAAATAATTTATATGGAAATGTTACATCTAGAAACCAAATTGATGTAATATACTTCGATTTAAAAAAAGCATTTGACACGTGTCAGTACTCAATAATTTTGAATAAACTTTCTAATTTAGGTTTAAACACAACATATATTAAGTGGTTTGCTAATTATTTTTGAAATAGAATGTTCACGGTAAGACTCAAAACAAAGTTCTCCACTTCCTATCATGTTTCATCAGGTGTTCCACAAGGAGGTAATTTGTCGCCTCTACTTTTTAATATATTTATTAATGATATAAGACATGTTATAAAAAGTTCTAAGCCAGTCCTCTTTGTGAATGATTTGAAATTATATAAGAACATTAGCAATAGGAGTGATTATATTGACCTACAGAATGACATTCTAGCAGTGTATAATTGGTGTTTAAATAACCAGATGTCTCTTAATTTAGAAACAACTGTATGCATTTCCTTTGCAAGGAAAACCAATATTATTACAAACAAATACTTCATTTTAAAACATGAAATTAAGCGAGTTGATTATATCCGTGATCTTGGAGTGATACTTGATTGCAAATTATACTTCCATCATCATGTGGACAACTTAATTAATAGCTCTGTGCGTATATTAGGTTTAATAACATCAATTACATATCCTGCAACTACGCCGGACTCCTTGTTTTGTTGGTATTATTCTTTAGTACGATTAAAATAAGAATACTGTTCAGTAATTTGGAACTCTATTACAGCAACAGTTTATAGGAGAATAGAAAAGTTACAATGCAATATTTTAAAACTATATTTAACAGGTTCCCAGCTAATAATTCTAACTTTGACTACAATAGTGAGCTAAAAAAGTTCAAAACTCACACTTTAGAAACAAGACGTTCTATATATGATGCTTTATTTCTAATCAATTCGTTTCTTTCATATCACTCATGTTCTGTCATTAGTAAATATGTCTGTCTTAGAGTTCCAAATTACAACCATAGAAGTAGTGCTACTTTTGGTACAACTAAAAAAAATGGACCTAGTTAAACAATGTGTTCTAATGTATAATAAATCTTTTAGTGAGTTTGATCCCTTCGTTGGAATGAAAATCACATTCCAAAATGTATCAAGACATTATAAAAGATGAATCTGTTTTTCTTTACAAACAGTTACACTAGGTCTAGGTTGGTTATAGATGATTATTGGCGCACATTGCCCCCTCTTTTTGTTAATGTCTTGTCTTTTCCAGTGTTTTTTGTGTTAGTATTGTCGGTCTATGTGTTTGTGTTACTGTTGCTTGTATAATAATCACATTTCTGTATGACATTTGAAATGTTATATGTTTTTTGTATGTGTCACTCTGTTATTGGCCTCGGCTGTTGAGTGGCACAAAAAATCGGTATAATAAATAAATATATATATATATGTATATGGCAGTAAAATGCTCCAGGGTGGTGTAATTATTGTATAAGTACTGTAAAGTTGTGCACAGAGAGGTATTGTGAGGAGTACTGTGTGTACAGGGTCGAAGGAAGGAATGTCTGCGCACCTTGCGAGGGGGAGGAATGTGAACGAGAACCTAATGAAACATGCCCCTACGGCGTTCAACGAGACTACTGCAACAGGAAGGTGTGCGCCAAGGTAGGTCAACAAACCATATTCTTCGAACCTTCTCTCTATGCATCGGTACATGTCTACACCCCATCCGCATTAACAACTGGAAACAACTAGCAGACGGTCGCCGCAAATATCTTTAATTTGAATCAGCAGCCTCATGCACATGAGACACTGTAATACTAAGGAACACAAATGTATTAACTTGTGTCAATTTCAGCCCATCCCTATCAGCACAGCAGTGTTGCCTGCACGTCACACATTATTCACACTGTAACAGTGTAAAGTTGCCGAGACGTGCTGTGTGTGTCATGTATATGTAGAATATGTGTAGGCAACGTGCTAACATGACACGTAGGCTACATTACAAAGTAACATTGAATGAATGTCATAGCGGCAGGTTGTCTGTAGAATACGTCGTCTGTACATCGCTAGCATGTTGCCTGCACAACATCAGCACGTTGCCTGCACATCAGCATGTTGCCTGCACAATACCCGAACCTCAAAAGCACACTACTAGCATATTGCTACAACATGCACGCCATTATTTTGTGGATTAATCTGAGTTATTTATTTTTTACTTCGTTTGATGTTAGGAGCATGAGTGCTCGTTTGTGTTATTTTCTTGTAAATCACTGACTGCATTCCTTGTGGAATTGTAGACGTTAACCTTCGAATGCCGGTTACAAACAGTAATTTTGTTTGTTTACTTGTCAGTTTGTATTGTATTCTCTTGTTTTCTGTGACACACTGTTTGATACAATGCCGTATGTCCAAAATAATTAATTTGTTTGTATCTTGCCCCCATTGCAAGAATCGTTCAAAAATAAATAAATTGTATAATTTAACGAGTGCAAAATGTCGATCGTAAAAACAGCCATATTTGTTACACAGATCGTTGCTACAAGCATCCAATAGGAGAGAAGCATCAGATATATGTCGTTCAAACCTACATATGAAACCAGTTTATTTTGAACGAGAGAAACTGCAATCTGAACTCGTTCGGAACTCGTGTAAAGCCTAGTTTACACCAACGATAACATTTCTAATAATACATTATTTCAACAGTTATAAACGGTGTTGTAAAAATGCATGAAAATGGTTGACATCATGTTATCAGCATTGTTGCCAACACTCTGTTGTTAACTGTCTCAATATTTCTAAAAAAAAAAATTAAGGTGTTACTAACTTTTGTTGAGTCTGGTGGCAGATCAAAAAAGCCGGAAGTGAGGTCCGCCCCATGTTTTATGGCATTTTCTGATTCTTCAAGTGATACACAATGAAATTTTACAGGATGCCACTTTGACACACTTGAGCAATTTTAGATATTCAAGATGGCGATTTAGATAGTTCAAAATTAATTATCGGCCGTAAATTCGCATATAAAACACACTTAATAACCCTTTGGCTAGAGAGGTTAAATCTGGGGTTTTCTAGCCCTGTGGAGTGAAGTTTTTTTTAAATACACGTTAATGTTTTATTTATTTATTTATTTATTTTTAATTTGTGATATCCATTGTAGCTTGGAAAATTTTATTTAGAGAAATACACCAGTTTGTGCATGTGTGTGTCATTTGCATGTGTATATATGTTATATATATATATATATATATATATATATGACATATATATATGTATGTGTGTGTGTGTATTATATACTTCATTACTTGTATATAACCCAATAACTTTAAACAATAATTATAAAAAATTAAAAATGTAATAAAGCTATGGAATCACTTATTTTGTGTCCCAAAATTTTTGTTTGTAATCGTACACTGTAAAAAATTGGTAAAATTTTTGCAAGTTTTTTTATATATTCTTTTTCTCTGCTACTACTATCGAAATATCATAAACTGAGTTTTTCTTATGTTGAAGAATAATGTGACACAACACACGACTTTGCTACACTGCAAAAAATTAGTAATTTTCTGACATTTATATAAATATTTTATTATTTCTAATATCAATGTCAAATTACATCTACAAGTGAACTGAAGTCATGTTTGTGTCTAATATTATGTTTTTAGTGTCTGACAATACAAATTACTATTAATTTTGGTGATTAGATTGACTTTCAAGAATATGCATTATGCAGATAAATGGGACAACCACTGCCAAAATACAAATTTTTTCATTTCTGATTCAGGTGATGTAAACTGCATTCATTGAAGTGATGGCACCCGAGAAAATGGATTGTGTGTTTATTCAACCAATACCAAACCTTCAGTTGCAAAAGTGTGACAAGGACATCTAGAGCTGGTTAACAAGCTAGTCGTAAACATAATTTGACTCTCAACACACCCCTTCCATCTCAGAAGGTTTTATTAACTGTTACATTTAACAAGATTCAACTAATCAAACTCATTTGTGAAACGTTCATAACATATGGTGGCAAACATGCTGCAACACACAAATTCATCATTAGCGGGCTGGACTCAGTACCAGTTTAAATACACGAAGGGGATTCTATATATTGAGAACAGATTTACGAACAATGCATGAAGAAGCAGATGTTATTATCCCACATCAAATGGTGTCCTGTGTAAATTAAGGTTGGGCCTATAAACCTATAACAATTAGAAGTGATGATACAGATGTCTTTGTTCTACTTCTTCACTATTACAGACATTGTTCACTCAATTATACTGTTTCAATGTAAGGAACTGGATCCCAGCGTCAAGTTATTGATATTGGAATGGCAGCTCAGAAACATTGCGATATAATTACGTATCTTTTGGCGGCCCATGGTTTATCAGGTTTTGATACAGTATCCCATCTTTATGGTATAGGAAAGGCAACTGTTGTGATAGCTCTCTAAAAGGTCTTAAAGCTATCGCTTTTATGGCAAATAGGAGCCGACATTCATTATTTAATAGATGAATCTACTGCATTTATAGCATCATGCTAAGGGTCTTCTATCGCTGAAACTAGATCTACGTCAGGTATAAGGTACCAAATGTTGCTTACAAAAATGGGAACTGACAAGACCAACAAGGCCGTTAAACTTTGTACCTTGCCGCCTACTGCCGAAGCCTTCGTCGAAAATGTGAAGCGGACTCTTTCCAAGTGTGTATTTGGAAATCTGCACTTGATAAAAATCCGCCACAACAACTGGCAACAGAGTTTGGCTGAGTAGAAGATGTCAACAAAAGCCTAATTCCTCTAATTGTACCAAGTGTAGTTAATCTGGCTCCACCCGAGATACTTCATATGGTACGCTGTGGTTGCGCAAAAGAAAACCCTTGCTCTAATGGAAGATGCAGCTGTGTGTTTTCTAAATTAATATGTACACAATTTTGCCATTGCTATGGCGAAGAAACTTGTTGCAATCCGTGGACACAGTTTGTATCAATTGACCCCGCTGACGAATTGGATGGTTAGAGAGATGACTTATTAATTGTGTGACATTGTTTATATAATTTTGTTAGTTAAATAATTATATATATATATATATATATATATATATATGTATATGTGTGTGTGTACACATGTGAAATTTGATAGTCATAATTTACTCCTGGTTAAGATTTTAATGTTTGTGTCTATAAGTTTCAGAAAATTTATAATATCTATGCTAAATTGTCGTTATAGTTTAACACTTCATGTGAAACTGAAACTCTAAGATCATCAAGTCTAGACTGAGACATTTTAAATTGTCATAAAAATATCATATATGAATTTTATGACTTAGTGTGGGTGCAAAGTTTATTTGGTAATGAAGTTACATTCCATTGGCCTATCCCATTTAGTGAAGTGAGACTGCGAGATCATTTTAGTTATATATATATATATATTTATATATATATATACATATATTTATATATATATATATATATATATATATATATATATATATAACTAAGGCCTTCTTCACATTTGTACTGGATGTTAATATTCATTTTTTTCTTCTCCAACAATTAAATAAAATACGTAACATTCAATATTTACATGCTAATCCTCTGCATATTAAATAAGGTGCTTGTAAATGGTAGGCCTACAACTTTCTTGTGACATTGCTTACTATGTAAATTCTGTATATAAAGGTTACAGCTAGCTAAAGATATTCCACGCTATACACAACTTCAATTAAGCTTACAGTCCATGCTTTTAAATGTATTTGTGTTATTGATTTCGTAATGTTTGTTGTAATCAAAGTTCACTTTCCTTGTAATCAAGGTAACATTTAAAGTATATCATTATCAATTTACGAAATATGTTCTTCTATATTTTATAAAATATTTTAACTGCCAAAATAGTTTGTTATTACATTTCCTTAGCCCTGAAAGCATTTTATACATCAAATAATTATAAAATATATCCTGTACGCGAATATAAGCCCGATGAATGAATTGTAAGCCATCTTGGTCGTCGTCTTAAATATCTATAATTGCTCAAGTGTGTCAAAGTGGCACACTGCAGAACTTCAACAGATATGCCTTGAAGAAAGAGAAAATTACATAAAACATTGGGCGTACCTTAGTTCTGGGTTTAAGCAAAAATGCCATTTGGCAACCAGACTAATTCTATGGCGGCATAGATCAAAGGATGTTGGTAACATATGTTACTAAGCAATATTAAAAGCAATGTTGTGGAAATTTTTGTCATCTACATTGCAGTTAACATCCGTTCATCATTCTCTCAACAGTAACAGTGGTGTTTTTTTAGCAATGTTAATAGCACATACTGCTATCAACATTGCTATAAAATAATGTACCTTACCTTAGAATTTGTTGATAACAGTTTTGTAGCTAAAATTTTGTAATTAACATTGTTACTGTTACTTTTTCGGTGTTCATTAGTGCCGTCACATTTGAAAACACATTTCCCGTCACTGAAAGTACAGCTTCGTGGCGTGAAAAAATCACTTTCACAAAAGTTGTGTTTGGTTCGGAAAGATGCCTCTAGTTTGCCCGAGGTACAAAAAAAAAAAAAAAAAAAAAAAAAAAAAAAAAAAAAAAAAAAAAAAAAAAACTAACAGATCACATAAATGATTACCCGCCATTGGAAAAACTACCCCAAAGTATTGCCAATTAATTAGTAAAAAGCAATATTTTAAATTAACAAACGTCGATGCAGTAAATGTGAAAACATAACGTAATGCAGCAGATTCACACAACGTAAAAATCTACAGTAAGGTTGAAATTAGTTTGTGAGTAAATTATTAAATGTAACTTTATTGAAATAAAATTATTACACAGTGATTGAAATTTTTAAAGTGTACTTCGAATGAAATGTGTTTAATTTGTGATGATAAAATTAATTGTTATAAATAAAAGTGGTATTAGTCAGTTATTTCACAAAATAAAATTTATATTATAGAAATAGAACGTTAAGATAAATTAATTACACCACCAGACACCTATACGTAGTCGCTGCTTCATATTCCCAGCGGCCGCGGTTATGTAGAGGTTAGTGCGCTCGCCTCCCATCATAGCGAACTGGGTGTCATTAGTAGTAAAGTAGACTAATAAATCACTCTGCCGTTACTAAAATGTGGAAGTGATATACAGTTTCAATCTGTGAGTTACTACGAAGCTTTCTCGGCGTCTTAAAGTTTAAGTAACTACCAAGTCCACGCTGCTCACAAATCAGTTATCTTGTAACGTAAACGATATCGCAGTCGTGTTGGTTTGATCCTGGATGCTGTCAACAGCTGATGAGCACACTGAGCCAGCAGTAAGGAGACACGTTGCAGAACTTATAGCGTGGAGCATATTGGGCGCGTTAGTAACAGTTTTTGGACTTGGGAAACACTGGTGTAACGGTGCTGTGCGACTAAGGGGTTTTATGTCACTTCTTATTGAATCTGGCTTTTTAAAATGCTTTCACAGTGTACGGTAATGTGATTACATATCTACTGATATTGTTTTCTTTAGCGTGGGAGGATTCTATAATGTACATGGCATTCGACCCTCACAATACATTTTTCGCAAATTAGTTCTATCACTTTCGGTTGTATAAAACTTTTGCCACATTTGAGTATCTGAAAAACTTTTTGAAACTACCTGAATGGAAAAGGCAAAAGACTTTGAAAATTATGATCTCACTCTACGAAATTCTGAAACTTTCCTTAAACAGATACACATGTCAATCTGTTAATATTATAACAAAAACTAGTAATATTGTATCATACATGTTTACCTTAAAATATAGGCCTGTATATTTTCTGTTGATTTAGGCCACATATGTATTCATACGAAAATGTTGTCATTAAATATTTCACTGACTATTTCCCAAGAAATATTAAAAGCAAAATAAATGATTTTATTGTTAGGTAGAAAATTAACGTTTACTAATGATATAAGAAGGTAAATTTTGTACACACTTAATTGATTCTGGTGTCAGCGAAACTGCTGTGTTTTCATAACAACTTATAAAAATATCGTGTTTAATGATAAATGTCGAAAATTATGAAACAATTATTAATTTGTAACAAAAAAAATTAATAATAATGGGCAGAGAATAGCATGTTTCCAAATATCTTAGCATATTGTATTGTGTGTCAAAGCATCTGTTTAGTTCAATGTAATCAGGACAATACAGAAATAACTGCAGGTAAGAAGTGTGAGAAATGAAAATTGTGAGCATTGTTGTGTGTGCAGGGCCCATACGAGCTGTGCGAGGGACGATATCTTATCTGGGGAAAGTGTGGCAATGGTATGCGCTGCCGATGTAACAAATGCATGGGCTGCTACAGTGAAACACTTGAGTGTGCACGTTCAACAGACATCGCATTCATGTGCTAGACTGTCCGCATACCTGTCTCACCACCACTGCAGTATTACCCGGCGCTGCCACCACTGGCACACCACCGATCTCCAGTTTTTATATTTATTATTATTTATCATTATAAAGTGGTAATTGTTTCATGTATTTCATCTGTATTTATTTCATTTCAGCTCTACACAAATAATGTATATTTAGTTTATAAAAGCAATTTTGTAATATTAACTATTTTGTAGACTTCACTATTATATATTGTAATTGATATTTGTATAGCATATTCTTAAATTACGTAAGGGAATATTTGTGTTGTGTTGTTAAACATTTTTAAATTTTGACGCTACAAAACAACTTGATTTAAAACCATCAGAGAAATTATGTATCATTTTTACAGTTATTATAACAAATATATATTGTATCTCCAAGTTAATATTGGTATTTTCATTTAGTTTTCCTACTGTGTTCAAAAAATGTTCTTCATAAACTTGCTTTGTAATGAACTCCTTATTTAATTTGCTTTCGAGTGTTAATTTTTTGCATTATTACAATATATGCTTTGTCACAGAAAATGGTAGTAAATTTTTTTTGTATTGTGTTTAGTGTCTATCAGTTAAAAATCACATATATATGTGATGTACTGTTACTTTATTTTGGACATATGTATACAATATTCATATATTCTATCATTCTAATTCATGTGCTCATTAACATATCAAGCACACTTGCTAACATTTAATAGTTGTAGACATTTTCAAGTCGTGTTTCACTTGTCAGAAATGGATGCACATACAACATTTTGATTTTCAAGTCGTGTTTCACTAGTCAGAAATGGATGCACATACAACATTTTTACAAAACTATAATTCTGTCTCCTTTAGTGATTTTCGAACGATTTTGACAAAAAAGGTTTTTAACTAAACTACTTGTAACACACAAAATATTAGATTATTTAGCCAGAAGAATTTACGGATTGAATCATGGATAGAAACAGCGGTATTTATTAAACAAACAATACAATATCAATGCTGTCTAAAAAAAATATGGAATGAATTTTGGCGTGTCATATAATCTTGCATTTAATAAAAAATTGCTTTTTTAAGTAGCAGAAAGATATTTGTTGCAGTTTTGACAATGTTATAAGAATCCACGCAAATTCACAGGCAGGCTAATAGTATACATGGAACAAATGCCTTACAATTAAAACTGGTACAGGAATGCTATACAAATTTAAATAAACATACTAGACATGCGTGCAATCTCTAATAAAAAAACTTTAATGAAATAACTTGGTCATTAAAAGTACACTTCTCTTTGAAGTTTCTTACACTTGTTAAGGTTTAGGATAAATATTTTCACACGCGTTGTGTAATGAAATGAAAACCTTACGTTTGTCCTCCTACTTTTAATAACCACAATTTGCGTTAAAATTTGAATTTTCTTATACCCGTACGTATGTAAATTGACCAGTACGTTAACACTGTAATACCTAGCCAATCAGAAGAATTATAAAAATATGCACTTACAAATTTTGTTTTATAAATTGCTTTCCCTTTACTTTCTGTGTTAGAAAAACGTACTAACAAGGAAATAATGAAACTCGTATCACAGTAACATAAACGAAGGGGATAAAATGTAAACCATAAACCACTGCACTGTTTTCTTTGTAACATCTTTATTAATACAACTAAGAATTGTTGGCTCGTAATGCACTTTTATTATCATTGTATTATACAAGTAACCAAGGACCCGAAGCATATTAGACATATATTTAATCAAAAGCGTAAACTGCCTCGTGTCAACCAATACGTTTTCAATTAAGTACAACAGTTAATTATATAAAGTTAAAATTCTTTTCCTTTAGGTTTATATATAGGCGAAAACATTCCGGTGGTAGGATTATAACAGCCCGGCTGAAAATATAAGCTTATAAGCTATCTGTATCTAACTTGTGGTGTTAAATTGACAGGAAAATTACGACGTTATAAAATGAAACAGTTTACGAAGAAATTGTGAACACTTCCAATAAAATGATAAATACACACGAGTACAAAAACAGGGCAAGTGCTTGTGAAGTGACGGACACTGATTTCTTTTGAAAATTAAGGACATTAAAAAACTTTGCGGCTTTTCAATGTACATTTGTTTACTCTTTGTTGAATATAGAGCAAGCTTACTATAGCTGCAGGCATTGTGGAAGACCAGCTATTATTAGTGTAAAACCAGCATATTTCTCCACCACACATACTTTTGTGACGTCACCGTTCAAATGGCCACTGCAAGTAAATGTGGATCTTAAATAACGACGTCAATGTACGACATAAATACTTCTAAGTTTTATGGGTGATATTATTACTATTAGGGTTCTGTTAGAGGGTTTTGTTAAAAATAATGTATATATTAACGTACACTTGCACAACTTGATGTCATAAACGTTAACGCGCGCAAGAGTTATGAATAACACTGTTGCTACAGTAACGTAAAATGAAATGAGCCTAATTACAATATGGTTGCACACTTCTGACCTTGTGTTGAGCTGGGCCGGATGTATGTAATCATCGGTCATAGAGGCCGAGCACGGTAGGTCGGAATCTTGGGAAGCATCATGGCGTCTAGAGTTCACATCTTGAATACTCCTCATGTACTATAATACTGTTTCCTTTTAAAGATTCTACTTGCACTAGGGTCGTGCTTCAATGACCTTGAGACCATAGTCTACTTCAGCTGCTGTGTTTAGTAACTAACGTGTGTAATCCCGACTAGGGTAATTCCATTGAAACGCCCCATGTCAATTGACGAAAATATTTATCGATTATTTCCCCAAACACGTGAAGTAAGGTAATTAGTCGTTACGTCTTTCCACTGAGGTTATTTCAACAATATGACACACGTATTGACACAATGGCAGACGTCGATGAGGATCAATCCCAATATTCGTCTGTAGCGAGTTCGGGAAATCGTGCCAAAACCAAAATCGCGATGGTTGGAAGCAGGCACCAAACCCAAACCCTTCCGAATGTGATTCCAATGTGTTACTTATACGTCACTTTATGTGATTCCAATGTGTTAACTTATACGTCACTTTATGTGATTCCAATGTGTTACATATACGTCACTTTATGTGATTCCAATGTGTTACATGTACGTCACTTTATGTGATTCCAATGTCTTACTGATGTGTCTCTTTACTCGGTCGTTTAAAAGTTGTGTATAATTAACGACGTATGTAAGTACCTACTTCGAAGTGATATAACGTACAATATGATCTAAATTTATTACTAATTTTTGCAACATTTGACACTGACCAGTAAAACTTAAAATTAATATATATATAATATATGGCATATAGACAGATATATGTATAATATATCGTATCATCGATATGATAATACGATCATTGTGTTATAACCGCAGTGCAGGGAAACAAAAACTTTATCCCAAGTCTGAATAATTTAATATAAAGTTTATATTATATATTTGTTTATGAGCACAGTAATCAGTAATTTTCAAGCAATTTGAAAATAAATATTATGAATCCTATAAACAGTATACGATATACAAGAATAAAGCACTTTTAAGAGATACATCATACATGTTCTGAAAATTTTTCGTATAGGTTATAATGTAAAATTATGAACTTCTCTGAAATTTATAACATGTAAGTAAATCCTATCACTCTAAAAATCATACTTTTGATCTATTTTAAGTTTTGGTTTATAAATCATAACTTTTATATCAATCTAAATGATAAATATTATATGAACATTTGAAAACAAACCTAATTTTATTTTATTTATGTTTCTAAAGTTATATAGTTAATGCCTGTGCCGAGCCTGTAAGGTTTACACTAATTGTTTTAATTACATAACTATACATATGTATATACTGTCATGGCTTAAAATGAAAAATGTGTAAAAATATGTGAAAACCGATATTTATGGGGGAAACATAACTAGCCAGGAATGAAGAAAGAGACGCTTGGCTAAAATAACATCCAAACAGAGTAAATAAACTAGCTGAATGAACCATGAATATTGCGAGAGGGTTTCCATAGATTAATTGTGGTATGGGTACTAGCTATCTCCCTCTACAAGAAGTAGGTATGTGGGGAATGGTATGTCTTTACTGTTATAAAACATTTTTAACTTAAATTGAAATCAAAATAACATACACAATAATAACAGACTAAAGGGGGAAACGTTTGTACATTAATTAAGATGTGTAGAAAACGTTAACATTTAAGAAAGGGATGAACAAAATTTCAATTAAATCTAGCAGGAACTGAAGTTGTAATAAACCTAAGATTTCAATTAACAAAATATAAAGATCGATGAACAATTAACTTGGATTGACATTTAAATGAACGGAGTATCAGTACGAAAAATAGGTAACATGAAGCTCGACATTATAATACAAATGTTGGACTGAAAAACCGTTACTGACATCCGACGTCTAGGGGAAAACAACTTGAGGTTCTTCGTCCTGACATTTCTGACTAACGACTTACATTAACATTTATTACAGTGTGTGCATAAAACTTTAAACAAAAGAAAGTTCTACGAATAATTAATCATATTTGGGGCGGCTCTAAATCTAAAATTCAATTTACAATCATCTCAAAATCCCGCCGCACAAACTACTACCAAAATGAAAAGGCAGGGAGATGCAAGATGCCCACCGTGTAGTGACATACTACTGATTCTCAGTAGTAGACGACTCTCAGGTCCAGCAACACCATCTTGACTGCACGACACAGAATGACCACGTGACTAGGTGTAGTGCGCCCTAAGGCACAACCTCCCCACCATGGTTGGTACACCACCAGCATGGCCTCGCTGGAAGCCATGCAGCCAGAGTTACGCCAAGCTCCTGCGAAACTGCAAATTAACACAACAACAACAACAACAACAACGGGTCTGCAGCCCCAGCCGCCTGTAGCAACAACCAATCAGCAGTGGCCCGCTTCAGGAGCGGATCCAGATGGGATCGAGTGAGGGGGAGGGGGGACAATATATTTTTGATAGCACCGGTTGGCCTATTTAAAACGGGGGTCTGGGGGTCCTCCCGTAAAAATTTTGATTTTGATGCAAATGGTGCACTTTGAGAAGATTTTGAACGTTAATGTTTAACACACAACAGACACAAATTGGAACATTTTCAAAGAGTTTACAACCAGTTTCTTAGAATATATTGCAAAGTTCATAACACCTGCTGCATTTTCTATAGTTTGAATAAAAATTATAACATTTCCTGAAAAAAGGTTGGCTCTTGGGGGGGGGGGGAGGGAAATTTCCCCAATCACCCCCCTCCTCCCTTGTAACCGCCACTAGCCGGCTTATGACGAAACTCTATAATAGGTCGTTTGGGATAAAGTGAGCACTAAAAAATTAACCTTTGAAAAAATATCACTAGCCGTCACTGCATATAATTCAACATTAACTTTAGTTGCCTTACTGCTTGTATGGTTGGCAGAAAAATTACACAATATAGTTCCGTGTATTTTCCCATTTAAGTACAACAATACTGGAACAAAAGCCACCGAAATCGATACAATTGTAATTTATATAATTAATACTTGTTTTTGTGAAAATGGATAGGTTCCTACTGACTCCACAATATATCTTAGACGCGCAAACATAAAGTGCCGTGTCCAGAGAAGGTAGACATTTACCGTGGTTAGCCGTTACGCGCGGAAAGATACGAATTGGCTGACAATAGAACTTCAGCAGGGCTTTCTTCAATTCTCGATTTATCCGGAACCACCTATACAACAGTTTTCGAAATTAGAGTTCGGAGCAGCTCGCATATAAAAATTATACTACAAAATTTAACACTGTGACAATACATTCTATTATATACGGCTGTTTCTAAATTCGACCATCAAACTTTGGCAGCTAATACCTAATGAAAAATGAAGCGGAAAACATACAGGACACATAGTACTTAAACCGAATAGTACGGGAGCAATAAGCCCTTCAAAATTGAAATTAGAAAAAGTTTTTTCTCGAAAAATCGGAAACCACATGCGATGAAAGGACAAAACCCAGTACAGTGTTTCATGTTATCGAGATCTGTAATCCCACAGCAAATGCTCGTTCTACATTCCGCCATTATGCAAATCACAGGAGTGACAACCCTTGTATGTCGTCAAACGTTTGCACTGTCAAGATATGTAAGTCTTTGAGGACGAATACTTGGCGAGCATGACATGCATAACATAAAAGGTCCTCTTGATGCAAGTGTGTAGGAGACACCATTTTCGTTCAAAACGATCATCAAGACCGTATGCTATGTGCGGCGGTACAGTGCATTATGGCATTTGTCCGCCACGTTGAAGTGACACGAAATCTAACTACATATGACAAACAATTACGACAGAGTATTTGATCTTGTAATGTTTGATTTAACCGCAGTGAAGACGTGTTATCCTGAGGTATTATTTACTTGATTTTATAAACACGAGGAAATGTATCAGGATTTTACTACGCATGTGACAAACAAATAAAACCTCGTATAAACATGACGACGACAATTGTTTTAGTAGGGGTTATCAAGAGCACCTTAGTGTCTAAGTGTAGTTAAGCAATGTTGAATGTCCTAATGAATCCTGTTGTGTTTAAAACCCGGCTGGTAGGCAACTAGTACAACACCCATGAAATGATGGTTGTGTATGTTAACAGGACAAGGTTCCAGAGAGTGGTATTAAACATTTCCGTTGATAAATGCGATACATTAGGAGTACAAAACAACAATGTACGTATGACATGTGCATCTACTACGTATGTACAGTATCTGTCAGTTATAA
>PNEQ01128406.1:0-19000 GCA_003012365.1 Medauroidea extradentata
CGGCTCTTTACCATGGGCCACCACTAGGTCCCTCCTAGTTGCCCCCAAATCTCAGGCCTACACCTCAATATGTGGCTGAAAGGTGGTCTTAACACTTTGGCAGCTGTATGTAGTACACTGACATGCCTTCTGCGGTCTCAAATCTCCGAAAACAACAAAATTAAGTTCTACTATTGTCCATTACAATTTTTAAAAAAAACTGAACCCAGGAGCATACTCCTACTTAAAGCAAAAAAGGATGGTCTGGTGAGGCCAGTTACTTTACAATATATATAAAAATACATTTTATTAAAATTTTTTACAAACCATGACATTTTATTTAAGAGCTAGTGTACTTCAGTATATTTTACGTTTGAGCACGCAAGCGGAGAAGGTGATAAGTCGAACGCAAGTCATCCATCAAACACCTCACTGCATCTAGGCGAAGGGTACAAAACTAGCAAGCAGTGTTTTTGTAGTAAGTGTTTTACAACGGGACTTCAAGCGATGACCTTAGTATTTTAGTTGTGGAAAGTTTGTGGTATATTATATTTAGAACATTTGAGGGGCTTGATAATAATGTTTTTTATTAGCAGACAGCATTTTTAAAACCATAGGAAGACAGTTTGAAGTGGGTCTTCTTATTGTAGATAAACTCATAAGAAATATTAACGTAGTTATACAAGGAAAACTTTCTATACTATACTACGTAATGCTTACGTGACAGATCCACTAACTCTAAAAATGCAAAATATTTATTTTGACAGCAAAATAAAATATTTTCTACATACTCTACATAATATTCTACATGATCTACATCATTTTCTACATGTATGTAGAAAATAATATTCTACGTGTAATGACCCAACCCTGATACGATCTGAATTCTGAATCCGTAAAATGCAAACTGAGACATGTACGTTGGCCTTTACTATCGAAGAATAAAATTTTCTAAAATCTCATAGGAAAACGAGGTCTACGAAAACCTAGCACACTAGCTTAGCACAGCGGTGATATGCATCTCGTCGAGCATTGTACCCTGACTCTTATTGCTTCGCTAATCCTATACGTCAAACGCGATAACTTGAAACCGGAACATAAAACTCTTAATAATTTATGAGGCCGCCGACATGAGTGATAACGTGGCTGGTGAGACCACAAACGCTTATCTATTTACAAACCTAACCCCCCCCCCCTTCTCCCTATCTCGTCTACACAGCAGTGGCTGGCACATTTCATGTAGATTGCAGTATTGCTTATCTGGTCTGGTGCGGAAATTAATATGACAGTGTTATGTATTGTATTTATGCAGTTGTTTGCTGGTGATATGTTACTGAAATGTAAGACATAAAAAAACAAATATAAAAATCATGCAATAGCTTACTACATTCACCACTATTTTTATTACCAAAACAAAATGCTCAACAAGCCTCACTTACATAACTTATGCCACTTTTAACTGGTGTCAAAGCACAATTATTAACTATATGCTCGTTCAGCATATGTGACTATTGGTGATTACTGATTGCTTTCCCCCACAAAGTTAGGCTGTGGAAAAAGAACCAGTTTGTAATCAGTGAGCAGATAACTACAGTAAACCCTTGATCTGACACCGCACGGTGCCAGATAATTATGTCGTTATATCGCCGATGTCGTTAGTCCCAAGGTAATTAATTTTGACACCCCTAATATTAACAAAAAGTTTTTAAGTGACTTTTTTCCTTAAAGTTAATATAGAGGAATTATAGACTTAAACACATTTTCTTGAAATTATATTTTAGTATAACAAAAAAATGTCTTCCAAATCAAACGGTGCTCCATAATTCCCAGTGTGTCGTGACGCCTGCGGCCGCGAGGCGCAGTAGGTCAGAGGTTTGGTTGTGTAGGATGGGCGAGGGGTGGGGAGGGGTAGAGCGACCGGATGATTCACGGCTTGTCTCCCTCAACTCATTGTTCGCGCGTGATTCATCCTGCTTGCCTGGCGCAAAGCTCACAGGTAACAGAACGACTCGTACTGCAACGATTGAAAACATTTCAGTAAAGCCATTGAGTATTTTTTTTGTAATTACGCATGAACTGTTACAGCTTGTCGCCATTATACGATTTTAAGCGATACGAATAAAAATGCTTATAAAAGAAAAATGTCCTTATTTTAAAAAAAACTGGTACGCCTATTAGAAACACGAATTTGGAGCCACTCAGAAGGGCTAAAAACGGACTTTTCAAGGTGCTGTCGCTAAAATAACGACTGAATTACTCGTCGTTTTAAGTCTTAGGCCTATAGGAAAAATCATAAAACTATGCACAACGCACCAGTTTAATGCTCTGCACTGTGAATAGAGGCAGAGTAGCTCTCGACACACGGGTCGCAGTCGCTCTAATCACTGCCCTGTTGAACTAGCATAATTAAAAATCTTATCAGCCCACACATAGAATACCTGACTATTGTAGGCCGTTTTTACACTACAGCCATTTGCCTGACGTGCCGAGTGATCAATAACAGCGGAAGTTGTCAAGGTCAAGACGAGCTGAGGCATGCAGCCTGATGTGAAGCAAAGCAAGTGACAAAAGATGAGATACCACAGGATTATTTTCTTTCTTTTTTTTTTTGTTTCGTTTACGGACTGAGTGCTAAACTGGTCCTTTTTTTGGCCATGCTGTAATAAAAAAAAAGAACCGTGTCGTTTCTTCATCCCCAACCCCCTGGGCTCTCACCAGACACGGAAACAAAGACGATTGCTGGGAGAAGATGGGAAACAAAGGCAAACGTGGCACTGCTTTGCAGCCAGACAGACTGCTAGTTGTCACGTGACTATCACAGCCGGCGCCGGCAGTTGATGCGAGCAGAGATTAGAGAAGGATCCTTCTCTAATCTCCAGATGCGAGCGGCCGCTCGCACACAAGTACAATCTGGTTTGACGACAGGAGGTGGGGGGAGTGAATGGTTATTGGCTGGCATAGACAGTCAGGAGGAGTGTTAAATATTTTTAGCTTGCGTTTCTTACAGTACAGCACTCACCAAGCAAAATACAACATGGACAGGCAACAAGTCGAACAATACAATACCGTTGCTATGCACTCGTCCGGTGGCTGACTGCGTGGCACAAATGAGAGAGGAGTAAGGAGAAGAAAGTGCAGAGAGGGCACGTGGAAAAAATGTGATATAGGCGTGAAGGGTGGAGGGAGCGTGGAGAAGTGAGGAGGAGATAAGGCAGTGTTAGTCACCACGTCTCACATATGTCGGTGTTGCACGGGCGGCCTAACTCACCAGGAACGCGCGCTTTAACTGCATTCCAGCCAAAGTTTCTAACAATTTTTATAGTTCTTTTTTGTTTCACAACTGCATATCACTAATTTATTATAACTGCAGTATGTTATTGTTTAATGTACGCAAGTGTATTTTTAAATTACGTTTTATTGTGGTCAATTGCACTTTGCTTAGCTTTGATCAATTTGAAAATATTAATTTTTCCAGGGTTCGTGGAAATTATGTCGTTAGATCGCCGATGTCGTTAGATCCTATGTCGTTAGATCGGGGGTTTACTGTACACACATGCTAACATGTGATTGCAGCACGTTGCCTACAACGTATCACTGGCCTGGCTACCAGCAATGAGTGTGTGCGTGAAGGTTGAGTACCACCAACAGATGACAGACACTGTTGTCAAGTCTCTCGCTGCACACCCAATCTCTATGTGTTTGTATACTTGTACATGGCAATGATGTATGGGAAAGCTGACACAGCAGGAAACAGATATGGCGATCACGATAAGTGCTAGACACGTATAGCCACTGCCTTGTGAATAACCTATAAATTAAAATACGTGAAATGCTAAGCCACTTTGTATCCTTACATATTAAATGTTGAACGTTCCACACAACTAAAATATTTTAATTTTACAGGAACATCTCTCTTTTTATGAAATTTTATGAAAGGAGGAATTAAAAAAGTTGTCAAACACTTACATAAATCTTACTGATGCATGTCTATATTATTTGATAACTATTTTCACTTGCTAAATGTACTAATGCCGCTAATTAAAACAACCATGCAGAACACCTGGTAAGTAGTTGGAGTTGTTTCCCACATTGTTACTTCACTGTTTATTCGTGATAAACTTACACTGTGTCATCTATGCCCCGCCGGCTGACAGACATGCCATGGATCACACTTTTCAGAATGTAACCTTAATGTAAATCAAGGACTTACTGTTAATATATTCTACCTACTTACTTGGATAGAAAAAGAAATACATTACAATTAAAAAAAAAAACCAGTGACTGCAGCTCTGCCACCATGAATGTACAGATGACTGATACAATCTCATTGCTGTCAGCCTACGAAAGCAGTGAACATATAATAAAAAGAAGAGCACTGGTTGCATTCAGTGTTATTACCAGTGTTACATGTGTGTGGTGACCAGTGTTACATGTTAGGCACTTGAAGGTCACTGGACTTGTGACTGCTGCGCAGTGCAGCAAGCTGTGCGCACAAGCCCAGACATTTCAGTTACTCAACGGATTTGTAAGAGCGAGATCGTTACACAAAAATAAAACTTACAAAGTTTTTTTTTCGGTACAAGTGCACGACAGGCAAATACAACAGTAACACTGCTACAGTACATTTAAACTGCAAGTTATTGCATATGCTGAGGAACACTGCAATAGAGAAGCAAGACAAAAATTTACTGTTTCTGATTTTAATGTAATTACATCTTAAAATTAGTTCGAAACATGTACTCACAAAGTATCATGGAGGTTGACAGTTACACGAAAATGACGACATATTTTGCGCGGGAGCGCGAATCGCTACGTTTTGCGCTTCCACGCAAAATGTGTCGTCCTTTTCGTGTGTGTAACTGTCAACCTCCATGATACTCTGTGAGTACATGTTTCTATCTAATTTGAAGATGTAATTAGTTGCCTATTGGCCTTTGTTTCACTATATCAAACATTGATTTTAATGTAAGGTACTGGTGAAAGCAAATAGAAAATTTTAAGAACACCACAGCCCACAGCCGTGTTTACAATGTTGCAGTTATGGCGTCACGTATTACTTTGTTACATCAGCCTAGGTTACGACGTGCCTTCAGGTAAATTAATACAACGATTAACTGAAGTTTACCAATTACATATTTCTTGATTTAGTACCTGTAATTACTTAAACTGACGACATTTATGGTGCAAACAGCCAGCTAACAGTTGCAACCGGTAGGTTTAGGACTCAGTTCAGTGTAAAAATGCATATGTCTCTGCAATTCCTGGCACAATTTACACATCCAAAATTTTCTAACCAAAATACTGTTACAAAAGTGCAAGAAATATGCCAGTAAATACGGTATATACATAATAGTTATAAATTCATAACAATAAAATGTCAGTCCTCTATACTAGCTCTCTAATCATAACCGTCTCAACACACTCACAATGGTGTCTCGACATTTCCAACCTATGAGCCCCAATAAAATACTTAAGAACAATACAACATTGCCAGATGTAGAAAGATATTATCGACTATTAATTGTAGCAGTTTTTGATTGCTGCTGTTTTATGTTCAGTAAGTATGGAAAAACCATTGATGTGCGCTATCTTTGGCTAATGTATCTTCTGTTTTGAATGGTCGCTTGGGGATAGATAAATGGCCATTGTGGAATGGAATAACAGCGCTGTTTAAAAAGAAATGCTGACAGGATCAAAAATAACTGTGTTATACAGTAAAATGTATATAGAGGCAACAAGTTTTTGACAACCCAACGTACATCAATGTAATGTGACACGTTAATAGCTATAAAATACTAATAAATTAAATAAACTGTTAAAAATTGTATTCAAAATTTTAGTGAAAGTTTAAAAAACATATATTCCACTAAATACGAAAATTCTGGTTAACTCTGGAATTCAATGCAACAGTGACAATTGTGACCCTTCACTTGTAAGGCAAATTTTCCCCTGTAAACTTGTAAAATTCCCTGAGATTTGGGTATTTACCCTAATTCCTTACAATTTCCTGGCTTATTCCAAGTTTTTCCAAATTGTAGCCACCCTGCAACAGCATACATTTTAATAAAAATGTAATATTTCCCTAACATATAACAATTATGCAAAATACTTCTGGCAAAATTAAATTTACTACTAAAAACCCTCAGAAGTTCCCAAGTTCTCAGTTAAACTTATTTGCTACAAAAAAATCTCAACAGTTCTGCACATGAGCTACAAGGTACAAGTATTTTTCCATTTTCAAGTACAACATAAGCCCATTACAACAGTGTTGGGAGGTTGGAAGACACAACCAGACTCACAGTATACTTGGAGCCACTAATCCTTTATTTAGGTTGGGAGGGGGGTGGGGGCAGTAAAATTACCCATAGAACAACAGAACTGTGGTAGAACAAACTTCTATAGCAGTTTTTAATAAGCATAAATACGTAAATCCCTTCAAGTGGAATAATTCAGTATTGGTAATAAATAGGGACCCCTAAAAACTGTGAATAAAAACTGCCAATTTCGGTATTTAAAAATGTTAAAAGCGGTTCAAAAATTCTGTGTTAAAACCTTTGTAGTGGTGTAAAAACTAGACAAAAGTGGTGAAAAAAATTTAGCTGTAAAAAAATTGTGTTAATACTGTGAAAATAATTATATTTTCACATCAAAATATATTTAACCAAAAAGTTTTGATTTTGCCTCATTATCAATAATTTTTAATGTTTACAAAGTATGCTTAGGTATTTATTTTTACTGATGGAATAGCTAAAGATTTACAATTCTCCACGTTTTAGCCAATTAAATTTGTGTTCCTACTCTTAGCGACACAGAGCAACTTCGCGATCTCGCTGTTTACTCAAGGATTTGTCCGGTAACATTTTTCGATTACTTCCGTTATGAAAATCAAAATAACAAACGCAATATCTCCGAAAGTGCCGAAACAAAACATTAATTAACTTGTAAACAAACGTACGTTAAGTCATAGAGATATATATATTGCAACTCTGTGGTACACTTGCGAACTTTTGCTGCCGCTACCGTTGGTCTGCAGTCATCATGTCGATATATCGAGATCACGGTACCGTGTGACCAGGGCGTGCGTGAGTTGTCACGCTTCAACATTGAGGAATGAATACATTTGCGCTAATGTATCTATGACAAAGATCCGTAAAAGTAAAATGTCGCGGTCGAATGTGTGAAGCAAACTTATTTTTCAGTCTATCCATTATTTAAACCTTTTAAATATTATTCAAAATGGTTAAAATTAATTAAAACAGCAAGCATGGACTAATATAATTACAGAGAAACAATAATTAAACAAAACCAGAAATATCTGAAAGGAAAACGTACACATTTCGAAGATTGTACCTCAACTGATTTGCGACAAAAAAAAAACCACCAAGGCTTCTGAATTCGTGTGAAACATCGCTTTTAACGAAATTATGCTAAAAATCGGGGGAAACTTAAAACTATGCCAAATTTCGCGGTATTTCGTGAATTTCGCAAGTCACCATTTTTAGAGGTCCTTAGTAATAAAGCAACAAAATAAAGAGTAAACTGATTTCTTTCAATATTACATAACCTAGCAGTCTGGCTGACAATTAACAGTTTTATTAGATAAATATAAAAAAATGCTCTCAACAAAACCTAATATTGAATTTATATCTTTAAAAAAGACTGGCAGCATACTATGTAGAATTTAAGTATGAAAAAAAATTCTAATATTCCCAATAAAACTGCAATAAAGACAAAATATCCTTGTAATGAAACATTAAAATATCAATCATGTCAAGCCTACAACCATACTAGTAAATCCTGTTAAAAATAATATGAAAAACTATGCTGAGAAAGCTGAAGCATCGTTGTATGTTAAATCACTAAATTTATAAAACAGAACAAAAAAAAATTATTCTATTCCACAGAGAGAAAAAAAGTTTAAGTGAAGATTACTTGTGCTTACCTGACTGGTTTCTAGCCTTACGACTGGTTTAGCCGTCTCCAGGTCGTATACAAGGCAGTGTCCAGAATTGTATGCTGTCACCATTCTGTTCGGCTCGTCACGCACAAAGTCCACAGACGTGGGCAAGCCATCTGACCAACAAACATCATGCTACAGTACACACACTCATCTGCCATGCTTATCAGTACAGGCAAATCAACTAAACTCTGTCCACTCAAAGGTTGCAGCAGAAATAAAAAATGTTAACGAAATAAATCAAAGCAATTGAATTATGTATATCTTGATTCCTCACATTGTGAGTGTATCGTAGCACAGGTACCTTGTATTTTTTCAATATTTCAAATGAAATTTATGCTGTGCAAAAATGTTATTGTTATTCACTTGACTGAATTAGCTGCAACCTTAAAATGGATAGAGTATATCAGAAAGACAAAACAGATTCCAACTTTTGAGCAGTTTAGAAAAAACTATCACGACGAAAATCAGGTTCCACAGGTAAGTACATAAATACTGTGACGCAGCTGCGCCTGATGTTGTTTGTATCTGTCTGTTGTCCCTGTTCGTTGGCGCTAAAGATGTGACGCGGTTGCGTCTGCTTGTGTTTGTTGTCTATTGTTGTTGTGACTGTAGTGGGCGTTGAGGTTATGTGGCTTTGCGCGCTCCGGATAGCTCAGTTTGTTCAGTTAAACGGATAACGGAAACCATTATTCTGATTTTACAAATTAAACTCACGAAATAAGGCAACTGTTGGTTTATTTTCAATTTTAACTTTTACATTTCCTTCTTACTTCGTGATGATTCAACAAATGACGGTTTGGTACCAAAAACACAAATCAATGGTCAGATATCCGGCGTTACCATCCCCGAACTTGATTAAACAAAACAAACGAAAGTAATTATGAAATTGCAAAAAACTTAATCGCTGCGGACCCCAACACGACCACCACCCGAGATGACTGCTTACAACTCGCGACCGCCTCGGGCCAGCGCTCGGCACCAACTGCCCTATAACTCGTGACCGCCTCGGGCCAACGCCCGGCACCAACTGCCCTACAACTGGTGACCGCCTCGGGCCAGCGCCTGGCACCAACTGCGCTACAACTTGCGACCGCCTCGGGCTAGCACCCGGCACCAACTGCGCTACAACTTGCGACCGCCTCGGGCCAGCGGCCGGCACCAACTGCCCTACAACTTGCGACCGCCTCAGGCCAGCGGCCGGCACCAAATGCCAACTCACGGCAACGGACATGGTAACAAATAGCGCACATCGGCGGAGTGATACAACAGACTCTAATTTTAACAAAATCAGTAAAATGACACTTAAACATATAAAAAAGGATTCCAAAATCTGAATTTATAGTTTTTACATTGAAATAAAATTATTTATCCACACAAATATAATAATTGCGGACAAAAGGTGAGCAACAGTGGAACTACTTTCGCGGCGCAATACCCTAAGCAACCCCCTATGATGGCTGACCTACGTGCGTCAATAACTTACGCCATGGAGAGAATTCCATGAAGCAAGCGATCAACCACAACGTCGGCGCCAGAAATCCTACAGCCTGGAGAAGCTTGCAACACCTGAAGTTACTCACTTCACCAGGGAAAAATTTAATAATATGCTAAAATTGCCAAAACTAAAAAATTAGTCAAAATACAAGAAAAAGTTATATCAACAAAAATAATTAAAATTTTACTGTGGTCAATTGAAACCAAACAAGCCAGGAAAATAATCAAACGACTCTACTTTAAAATTCCTTGACTGTATTTTAATACTTAAATTTTGAAAAGATGAATTTAAATTAACATGTCCCCAATTACTTAGTTATTGAATTCTGTTGTATCATACCGGACATCTGACAAACTCACCCTGAAAATGGCATACAGCTTGTTATGAATGATTTACATATAAATTTAAATAAGAAAACAAAATTACTTTATAAATATTTAACCAAGATGGGGAAGTGGCTAAACACTTCACAATACCAGTAGTTCTTATTACATTTTTATGATTTGGAAATTGAGAATCTCGTAATTCTGTATAGAAGAATTACAATTTAATACAGTAGAACACAGTTAAGACGTTTGGGGTGGGACAGAAAGAAATAATGCTTATTAACCAATAAAACTTATTGAAAGGGTTAAATTACACACGTGCATATATGTAGAAAAGGTATAAAATTATTTTAATTACTAAGCAGGAAACTTCTTAAATTCGAAATTTTTTCAGAGAGTTTTACTGTACACTCTGGAATTAAGAAAGTAATCTCACAAAAAGGTTTTTAGGAACTTAAACAATTATTAAAGAATAGTCTTATTGCTAAAATGGGATATAAATTGTTACGAAAAGCAAGCAAAAATACTTTTAAAAGCTGCAGAGGAGTTAGTGTTTTAATGTGTGACGTTTGTGTCGTCACACTTGGTTTTTTTTGTGTGTTCAACTTGTAAATTAAGTGAATTTTGGTAATTGGCAGCAAATAAAACCTAAGAAGCTTGGTTTTTGGACAATATGGTTTTATGTTTGTGGTCAGAACTGTGTGCGAAAAAGTTGATTGTTGTCAGATGGAGTGATACCATACCGCCTTCTAGAAAGGCAAGGAACAGGCGGACTAGGTTTCTTGGCGAAAGTCCAACCCGCAGTCAGGAGAATGTATTGGCTGAACGTCGAAGAGGGTCGCAGAGTTCAAGTGGCGATGACAGATCCGAGGCTAAATACCAAGTCAGCTTTGTGCAAAGCGTAATGTGGAGGTCGAGCGGGCACTGCTAGTAATATATCACGCAAATACACCACCGACTGCCTAAAGAAGTCCAGATCAGGAATATGCTTTGTGAAACGTAAGGTATGGAATTGCGGAGGTGAATGAAGACATGGCAACATTGTTGAGGGACCGTTAGAGGACTATCAGGAAGGACACCAGGCCCTTCATCCAGGCAGATCACCTAGTGCCAGAGATTGTCTGGGTGCTGCTAGCAAAGAGATGTGCCCCAGGTCGCCGATGAGCAGATGGTTCGGCAATTGTAACTAGAGTTTTGTGGACAGAAGCACCAGCACAATGGGGTTTGTGACGGAACTATAAGTACAGCCCTCGTCACCCTTGAATATAGCTCCCTACTTAACGAAATGTTAAGACGGGATGTGAACTAGGTTAATACGTCCGTTATATGAAAATAGTCTACACAATTTGAAAATAATGTTAGGAAACCTAAACAAATTATCGTGAGTTGTTAAAAAAAAGGCATTAATGAACACAAGTATTTGCAAACCTTTAAAACTGACGTTTAAAGTAAATTTCTTGAGAAAAAAGGTTCTAGCGCTAGTCAAGACTAAATGAAATGTGTTAAGCACAACAGGAAAATTGTCCTGAAAAATATCTGTATATTAGTTTTCATCTTTTCAATATGCATAAGATTAACATACTTGACATTGTATACAAAGGTAAATATATAAAGGGTTTAATTTTCATATTCTAAACAGTGTACAGGTAAAAATAAGATCCTGCGGCCATTTTTAAAATGTACGACACTCTGGTGTTTGTGTCCAGTAGCCAAGCTCACTGTCGGCAGAAAGTTTAACAGTCAGTATTGCTGCGGAAAATTTTCTAGAGTATTTTCTTATTAGTCCATCACGGCAGGCAACCTTTACATTTTGCCGACACATCTCGGGAGTGGCGCTGGGAAGGGTTATCATGGAGCATGCACAATCTGGAGATGAACAGATTTTTTGCTACATTGAAATATAAAAAATACATGCACATTGCTTACAAATGTTACGCACCAGTTTATAATCTTGTATTTACCCGAATAGAGGATGATGGTTTGTATTTGAGAAAACAACACTAATAATCCTGGTCGGCCTAAAATCGCGCATCAAGAAAAATAAATTGTTAATATGAAAAGAAAAAAAAAAAAAACATTTTGCTCATTTACTTGTATTAAATTATACAAAATCTAGTTTTATTAAGATTTACATCAATATTTACCATAAACGTAATAGTTTTTCACTAAATTCAAAATCACTAGGTTATGTAAACGAATGCAATCAACGTAAGCAAAACATTCGTCTGCGTGGCTACCAACGTCTACATTTAACAGTGTGTATTCTATGGCCGCGCATAAATCACAGCAAAATGGCATCTATCGTTCGACTCGTGACTGCGAGATTGATATTTACGATTGAAACTGCTAAGTGAAAGCACCCGATAAAATTATGACATGTAGTTGTCATTGATTTGTTTAATCTATTGTAACGCGTCCGTCTACGTCTATGTCGACGTGTTATTTATATATATATATATATATATATATATATATATATATATATATATATATATATATATATATAGTTGTTAGAGGTTACGTCCCTGTTCGGGTGCCAGAATGTAATGGGGCTGCTTCTTCTACGTATGTTGTTTGTTTGTTTATATAGATGTTGGAAGTTACGATGTCCCTGTTCGCGGCGGTAGAATGTGACGGGTCCTGCTACGACGTCTCGTATTGTTGTTGTTGCGGAGACGTAACTCTCCTCCGTTGCTATTATTGCAAGTAGTTAGCAGGCAAAAAAAAATGGCAAAAACCAGCGAGCTGATGTAGAGGCGGTACCTATTATATTGATGCCCGGGTAGCAGTGAGGTTAATCAGCCACAGATGAATAAATAAATAAAAATCATATCGGCATTTTTTTTTTATTTAACCTTTCTTTTGACGCACTTTAACAGACTAAGGCAATTCACGTTGCGAGTGCTCGCCCAGAGTTAGATGAGGTGACTTTTTCTTATCTACGTATTAGGCATTTACGCCTACCCTCTGTGTGAGTAGTAGGCACTTTGTCTACCTTAATCACCAGCTATATGGTTATGAATATCTACTGGTTGTTTACTACTAAATTAAAAGGCAGCATGCCAACAAAGAAAGAAAATAAAGCTAAGTTCGACTAACGAATCCGCACTCTAGGCTTCACAGCCCCTCTGCCCCGTCTAACACGTCCTCTCCCTGCCGCCATGACGCCCCAACTAATCACTTAGCCGGCCATCTCCCGGCAACCGTCCCTTAGCTCCGATGGATCACAACTAACTTTCCTGGGCAGACACCCGGACTTACTCGGCCGAGCGGCGGAGGGATACATCAGGATCCAACTTGCCTAAAAAGCTGGTTAATTGACGTTTATAACCTAAAAATTGTACGTAACATAGATACTGATAAATTTACAAAGCATTTTATTTCATAATACTAGCTAAATATTTATTAGTTTATTAATTGGGGATGTGCAGCATCATCAATCTGTCGCGGATCACCACCTTCACGGAGTTTTGCGCCCGACACTACCACCCACGTCGATCGAGAAACGCCCTGCAGAGCCCCCACATTCCAGCACTTCCATGTACGTGCTTCCAAGCGAGTGAACTCTGACCTGCCTGCCAGATAAATCCATCCAAGCACAGGCTAGCTCAGAGCTTATTTGAAATTTTAAAAGCCAGCACTTCTCTGTACGTGCTTCCAAGCAAGAGAACTACGACTAGCCTGCCACATAAAGCCCATTCCAGGAGAAGCAAGCTAAGAGGCTACTTGAAATTTAAAAAATCCAAAGAAGGCAAAATATAATAAAAGTTTACTTAGAAAAGTTGCTTGAAATTAAATTAGCTTTAAAATGAGTCCAAACACGACATAAACCCGATAAAATTACTGTGTAAAATTAAATACTTTTCTCTTGCTTTTTTTGCTTTAACAGTTAAATTTTAAATGTTGAATAGACTTTTTATTAGCATCCCCAATTAATAGGTTGGATCTAGCCGTATACATCCTTATACCTGGTTAAGTTGGCCTACTTAATTTGTTATAAATAACAAAGAAAAAAAAACATTAATTAAGACAAAAAAAATTGAAATTACTGTATGATAAGAGGCCAAGTAAGAGCTACGTGCCAGTGCACGTCACACTATGAACAAATTCCTGCCAATTACGGTAAAACAAATAAACCGTTATCGTATTCAGTATTTCGGTAACAAGTGTTTTGTTAACGGTTTTATCAGCGAATGTGTTCTTTCAACTGAATTCAGTTATTCTACAGCACGAGTGATCGTGTTGAAAAAACGTGGGACATCACCATCACAAATTCCAAAACAAGAAAGGAACTACTTTGACGCGAACTTTAAGCTTAAAGTTATTAATTGTGCTGAAGAAACTAATAACTGCGCAGTGGCTCGGAAGTTTGGGATCTGCGAAAAAAATGTATGGCGTTGGCGAAAACAGAATAAACGATCATCAAAGTGCTTCAAGTAGAAAATCATTCGGAGGACCAAAAAAGGGCCTTTTGATGCAGTCAAAGAATTTCTCGTTGCATTTGTTCGTGAAAAACGTGCAGAAAGAATGCCGATTTCAAGGGAAGTTTTAAAGTTGAAGGCCTTGAAAATCGCTACTGCTATGAACATTCCTAGTACGGAATTCAAGGCTAGCACAGGTTGGTGTGTCCGTATGACGCGGCGTGCAGGTTTTTCCTTGTGACGAAGGACTTCTTTGACCTAAAGACTCGATTCTGACTTCAGTGAGAAACTCGTTAAATTTCAGCAGTATGTAATACGACTGAGGAAACAATATTCAAATCCATTGGGCCAAATGGAGAAATCAGATCAAACCCCAGTTTACTTTGACATGCCCTCGAGTGTCACAGTGAACGAGAGAGGTGCTAAATCTGTGATAGTTAAGACCACTGTTAACGAGAAGTCAAGAATTACAGTGATGCTTTGTGTGCTGGTTGACGGCCGTAAATTGCGCCGCAAAACTATACCCAAGGAAAATTTGCCTCGTGGGGCGATTTTTAGATGTCGGAGAAAGGATGGATGAAGCAAGATTTAGTACTTGACTGCTTTAAAGTTGTCTGGGACAAGCAACCAGGTGCAATACTAAAGAAAAGGGACATGCTTGTTTTGGATGCATTCAGAGGGCATCTTACAGGGCCAGTCAAAAATGAGCTGGAGAAGATGAACACTGATCTGGTTACCATCCCAGAGGTCCTTGATGTTGTGGTCAATAAGCCCTTCAAAGACCAGCTAAGGAAATACTACAACGACTGGTTGTTGTCAGGAAACCACCAACTGACCCCTACAGGCAAAATCAAAAAGTCATCAGTAGCCATGCTTGGCCAATGGATCCTGGCAGCATGGAATCACATCACAAGTGAGAGCATCGTAAAAGACTTCAAGAAATGATGTATTTCTGATGCCATGGATGGTTCAGAAGATAACGTCTTGTGGCAAGATCTTGAGGAAAGGAATGATGAGCAAGAAGACAGTGAGAGTGATGGTGGTGAGAGTGATGATGGTGACAGTGATTTGCAGGTGGTTGATGATGATGATGATGATGATGATGATGATGATGATGATGATGATGATGATGATGATGATGATGATGATGATGATGATGATATTAACTCAATATTTTCTACAAGAGAAGACATCAAAAATTTTATTTTATTAGTTCTATTGTAACTGTGTGTTAATTTTTGTTTTGGAGACATGAATTTTGTTTATTTATAAAGCCTACACTTTAAGTAAATTTTTATTAAATGATGTTGATGTATATATAATTTTTTCTGTGAAAAAAATCAACAATTCCTGAACTGAGGTAAGAGTAAAAACTTATTTTTCATTAAAACTAAAATGGAAATACAGTCGAACCCCGTTTCTACGGACACTCACGGTTCCCCAAAATTTGTCCGTACGACCGAGTTGTCCGTACGAACCGATAGGACCAAATTTCGGCTTGACAGCCCCCGCCCCCTTTTTTTTCCCCCACTCGGCCCGGGCGTGAGAGAGAATCAGTAAGAAGTCTCTTGAGGATACGATCACGTTTTCATGAGACTTAATTCGAAAGCAGGTGTTCTTACACATATAATCTTAATATGCCGAAATATTCAGAGTAAATTAATACTCCATTTGTGCGTAAAAATTAAATGAGTAAATAAAACAACGAAAAACAAGAACGCAACGTCGCCATTAACTTTACGTGCAGCGGGCAATATTTGCCGTGTTTACTTATGCAATTGGCAAATAAGACGTTTAACAGTGTTTCAGGTTGATAAAGAATAGTAATTTTGATAGGATGCTGCAATATAAACAAAATAATAGCCGAAATATACGTCAGTAACTGCTAAACGTAAACTATTATAAACAAGGCATGTTAGTTTTTCTGTACGGGGCAGAAGTTTTATCCACGACTTTTTATGTAAGTAGAATCTCGCTATAGCGAGCTCGCTTATAGAGAGATCTCTATTATAGCGAGGTATTTTTGAGAAACCGTCAAAAAATTACAAAATTATTAAATAGTTTATGAAAAAATAAAAATTTTTGCACAGCAAGATCATGTGAAGCAGGCTTGCGAAAGTTTCTTGCCTGTGTGAACCAGGCTTGCACGGACTATAGTGACGGTGATTCGTGCCACTTACTTTTGTTATCAGTTTGCGGTGCGGCTTCTGTCCCACTTTTCCCCCCACCCCCTTTCCATGCTCCGGCGCACGTGTCACATTTCTTCCACCGCCTTGCTACCTCTCCGCGCGCGCCTTTCAGCCACCCTCCCACTTCAACCCTGCCGGCAAACAAGCACTGTTCTAAAAATAGAATCCCGCCCTTTCTGGATTTCCCCCTTTTTTACATGTCATCCTTTTCAATATTCCCATTGTGTTTTGAGGCCATTGTGCTTTCAACTGTGCTTGGTTTGAGTAATTCTATTTTTAGCTTGTGCTTAACTATTATTGACAACCTCACACTATTTTATTTGGATTTCGATTTTGGTAAGTTTTTGGATTACGATTTTGGCTAGCATTGTTGACAACCCACGCAGTTTTCTTGGACTTTGATTGCGATTTTGAAGTGATTTGACAATATGAGCGGTAAGAGAAAGACCTTGGACCTCGCTACGAAGTACGAGATCTTGAAGATTGAGGACGGCAAGGGGTCTAAAGCAGATATTGCAAGGGAATATGGCCTTACAACATCAAGCTTGTCGACAATTTTAAAGAAAAAAGATGAGATAATGGCTGCAGTTGAGAAGGAAGGTCGGAACATTAAACTTAAAAAGTTGCGTGGTGCTAACAATGAAGATGTGGAGAAAGCTTTGATTGCATGGTTCAACCAGATGCGAGGGCAAAATGTACCGATCACGGGACCAATGTTGCGGGAAAAGGCCAACACATTCGCCACAATGCAAAAAGTTGAAGACTTTAAATGCTCTGTTGGTTGGTTGGATCGTTTCAAGAAGCGATACAACATCTCATTGCACAAGATTGTGGGAGAAAGTGCGGCAGTTCCAAGTGGTGCAGTGGATAAGTGGCTGCCTGTGCTGCACACAATTTTGAAACGGTATTCACCACGGGACGTGTACAACGCAGACGAAGCAGGTATGTTCTATAACTTGATGCCGGATCGTACACTTGCGGTCAAAGGAGATGCCTGCATGGGGGGGAAACGCAATAAAGAACGTCTAACAATGTTGCTGTGTGCAAACATGGACGGAAGCGATAAACTGAAGACGTTTGTGATTGGGAAGTCGGCCAAACCTCGCGGCTTTAGGGGAAATATTGTACCATGCCACTACGATTACAATAAAAAAGTGTGGATGACTGGTGACCTGTTCACAAAGTGGGTGAAGGCATTTGAGGCACGTGCCGGTGTCCAAAATAAAAAGGTTGTTCTGTTTGTGGATAACTGCCCAGCACATCCTAAAGTCGAACTTTCTAACACTGAGCTAGTGTTCCTGCCTCCGAACACTACAAGTGTCCTACAGCCCATGGACCAGGGCATCATACAGTTGGTCAAGAAGAAATTTCGTGACATGCTGGTTCATGATTTAATTATTAGTATTGATATTAACAGGCAGCCAAGGCAGTGGGATGTGCTAAGGGCTATCAGAGCAATTTGCACCAGCTGGGATGCAGTGAAACCCGAACACATTGCCAATTGTTTCAGACATGCACAGTTTGTTGTTGCTGACAAACTAGAACATGTCTTAGAAATTGTGGACAACCCTAATAACCGAGACACTCCGGCTGCCGAAGACAGAGTCGAAGCTGAGCTCGGTGACAATGCTGCTTCACTTGCGACTGACAAGAGTACAGAGCCTCAACCTGATGGATCTGCAGAGCTTCAACCTAGTACCTCTCGTGACGACGTTCTCCCTTTGTCGGTCCTTCCGATTACAAAGGAATTGTGGGATAAACTAGCGCCAGGTGTCACGTACAAGGATTACCTCACCGTTGATGACGACATACTGACGTAGGGGGCCATGAATGATGACGAACTATTAAATGTTCAAGAGGAGTCCACGACAGATGAGGGGGAGGAAGAAGACGTACCAAAGCCGACAAGAGAGCGGATGCTCGATGCCATTGATACTTTGTCAAATGGCATGCTGCGTAGTGATGCTGGAAGTGACGTGTGGGCGTGTTTCATGCATGTAAAAAAGTGGGTTGCTACCAGCTACGGTAAAAAGAAGCAGTCATCAATCACAGACTTCTTTAAGAAGTAATATTTTTGAAGTGTTGAAACCCTCCCTAATTTTGTTTAAAGGTTTTAAGTAGAAGTCTAAGAAATTCACAAAAAAAAAACAATACTACACTTGGATTACTTTACCCCTTCTCATTAAAAGAAAGTCATAATTGTGCAGAAACATTTTCTTTAACACCCCCAATTGTGACTTCCGTCTAGTTTCTTTTTTATATTGATCTGCTATCTGTTGGGAGTTCTTTGAACTACTTGCACAACGTCTACGGTCACGATGGCTCAGTAGGCAACAAATATTTTCACCATATGTGTTACGATTTTTGTGTAACGTGTTTTTATTTTCGGGACTTCTACAGACTAATACATTCATGATATTTGTGTATACAAAATCATAATGTAGTTGTAAACTTATAAATACACCAATATAAAGCTGCATTATCATTTTTAATGTAAGACTTTCAGCAACGAGTCGTAAATGAGCTACATTTCACTTGAGTTGTAGAGAGGCAATAAAAAAGTTACCGACTACGTATTTTTCCCCTTTTGTGTTGTATATTTACCTTCAGTACTTCCACACACAAAATTA
>PNEQ01128407.1:5228-19096 GCA_003012365.1 Medauroidea extradentata
ATTCGAGCTTCTTGTAAGCCACTCTTCAAGAAATTAGGAATTCTAACGTTACCCTCCTTGTATATTTATGATGCACTAATTTATGCACATTTTAAACTCAGTGGAACACAAAACTGTGATGTACACAGTTACTCCACAAGAAACAGATGTAATTTTCACTTAATGTCACACAATACCACATTCTTTGCAAACAGCCCTACGTACTCTACAATATCTCTCTACAACAAACTTCCTGCTATCTTTAAATCTGTAAAAAGTGCACCTGAATTTAAGAAAAAACTTAAGTGTATGCTTTTAAACTATAATTTTTATTCTGTTAGGGAGTTCATGGATACAGCATTTGCTGAAACAGAGGTTAAGTGATTCTGTATATGATATGTAGCATCTATTGAAATATGACTGTGTAAATATGTGCCTGATGTAATTAATATTGTATAGTTTCTGTTGCCTTTTTTTTGTCAACATGACAGCTTTACTAAAAGAAAAATGTTTCTGGTCAGAGTCAGATATGCAAAAACATTTGCAATGTGTATTGTATTGTATATATGTATATAATTTTGCTAACAAATTGACGAGTCCTATACTGCCTGTACCATATTTGTACACAACTGTAGTCTACTGGACAATAAAGAATTGAATTGAATTGAAAGGCTAGAGTTGAACCTATAAAGAAGACAACAGTCCCTCGTCTAGAACATCTGGAAGCAACAATAGCAGCTAGGCTGGCATTGAAGGTAGCAAATGATCTTGGAATCAGTAGAATGGACTGTCAGTTTTGGAGTGGTTCGACTACTGTGATAACCTGGAAACAGAAAGATGAAAATTGGAATGTATTTGTTCATAACCGAGTGAAAGAAATTTGGCTATTATCAGACAAAGAGTCATGGCATCATGTTGCAGGAACATTTAATCCAGCAGATTTAGCAAGCCGGGGATGTTCTGCAGATGTATTGTTTCAATCTAAATGGTGGGAGGGGCCAGAATGGCTGAAGAAGACACCAAATGTCCAGTTTCAAAATCATTGATAAATGAAGATGAAGTTAATTTAGAGAAGCGACATGAAGTAGTTTTGAGTTTAATTAGTCCCGATGCCAACCATGATTGGCACTACCGATATTGTTCTAGATATTTAAAATTACTGCGCTTCATAGGTTGGATACTTAGGTTTCTACACAACTGCCAACATCCAGAGAGAAATGTTTCTGGCGAGTTAACTGCAGCAGATCTAAGTATTGCACAAGCACATCTAATTAAACATATTCAGAAAGAATCTTTCCATGGTATTGGAGATGAAAACATAATTTCTCTTAGTCCATTTGAAGATGAAAATGGAGTATTATGCATCAAGGCTAGAATATCCGAGCGAAAAGACACATCTGAGTTTAGACACCCGGCAGTAGTGCCTTCTAACCACCCTGTTGTGCTGAGACTTGTTCACCAATATCATGTGCAGTTTAACCATGTGAGAACACTTGGGCTCTTGTCATTGCTTCGAGAAAGGTTTTGGATCATAAAAGGAAGAAAAATCATTTCTTCTGCAATAAAAAAATGTGTAGTATGTAGAAGATTTGGAGGAAGTCATGTTCAGCAAGTGACACCACCATTACCTGAGGACAGAGTTCGTGAATCTTCAGTTTTTGAAGTTGTTGGTGTAGACATGGCTGGTCCTCTGTACCTTAGCAATGGGTGCAAATCATGGATTTGCATCTTCACCTGTGCAGTGTACAGAGCTATTCATCTAGAACTACGTCGCCCTAATTGTAAAACCTTGTAACTCCATTTTGTGTGAATGCAGAAAGAAAGAGAGAAAAATAAGTTAATTTTTTTCTGTGGTAAAATAAAACATTATTTTTCATATTTCATAGCATTATAATAAAAATAACTCTTTATATTTACTTTGTAACGAAATTTTGGCCATACCATGTAGTTAAGATGATTCAAAGAGACATAAGGCAAAACACAAAAAATGGAGTTACAAGGTTTTACAATTAGGGTTACGACTAGTTACTTCATTGTCAACTGGCTCTTTCATTCCGGCTCTCAGAAGATTTATTGCACGTGGTGGACGGCCAACAGTCATATACAGTGATAATGGAACTAATTTTGTAGGTGCGGAAAATGTTCTTGACAAATTGCATTGGCCTCTTATACAATCGTTCAGTTCATCACGTCAGTTTGTTTGGAAGTTCAATATTCCTACTACAGCATTGTGGGGAGGTTGGTGGAAATGTATTATTGGTATACTCAAGTCTTTACTCCGCAGGGTTTTAGGCCGAGCAATGTTGAGTTTCGAAGAACTGCTTACAGTGATTTGTGATTGTGAAGCCATTATGAATTCAAGACCACTTACCTTTTTATCAGACGACCCTCGTGATTTGGTTGCATTAACACCTGCTATGTTCTTGCAAGACGTCAAAGATGTTGATGTTCCTGATTGTGATCACGTAGACATTGTGAATATTAAGGGACGAGCTCAATACCTGCAAAGGCTGCCCAAAGACCTTAGAAGACGGTTTCGTAGCGAATATTTGGGTCAACTAATTTCAACACACTGTGTGAAGAGTGCAAGTTCCATAAGAGTAGGTAAGGTGGTGCTGGTTGGCAATGATAAAGAGAAACGACTGAATTGGCCACTAGCTGTTGTTGAAGAGTTAATCCCAGGCAGGGATGGAATTCCCCATAATGTACATCTAAGTACCAAAACTAGTCATAACTAGACCTATTCAGAGAGTTTACCCACTGGAAGTCTTGCCTGCAGAAAAGAATTCAACCTGTGTTCCTGATGTTTTGACTTCCAACAGCTTCAGAGAACCCGAAACAGAAACCGTTGAACATCCAGAATATGTTAAACTGTCACGAGTTGGCCGAAGAATTGTTTTGCCATCTAGATACAAATTGTGACTACTGTTTTGTACATTTCTGATGTTGCATTTAACTGGACAATCGGTTGAGTCAAGAGACTCAAGGTGGGAGGATGTTGTGAACAGTGTTAAAAATTATACCTATTTTTTAATAATTATGATGTCTTTGGTTGTGTTGTTTAGACCATGGCCATAGAGGAACAGGACACTTGAGTAAAAAATTGACCCTGTTATGACTAATTGGCGCCACTGGCACTCTGGTGTTGTTTTAACATTGCGTAAATGGGACTACAAGGAGAAAGCACGTGTCGGAACTGCTAGGAGATGTGGTAGTACGATCCTATATTGCAATGTTAAAACAACACATCATTGCTAGTGGCGCTTTCAGTCATAACGGGGTCAACTCAATAGCATTTGTAGATAGCCTAGTGTCCAGACCTGTAATTCTATAACCGTGGTTTAGACAAATCTAAAAAAGTTTGCTATGTATAATCAAATACAGTAGAGGATAATACCGGACACGGAGACGTTTTTCTGGCGAAAACTGATAACAGCGCTCCATGCGGACCAGTGTGCAAAATTGTTTGTTTACATGGGGGGGGGGGGAATTAGCTTTTGTGAGTTTTTGGATAGTAAAAATTTACGTTTTGTGTCATCGTTACTTGAAACATTTATGTTTATTGCGTGATGGAAAGAATGAAGATTCTAAATATGGTGTTGTTAATAGAATTTGAGCCATCGGTGGAAGTAAAAATTGAATAATGCTGCCTCGTTCACAAGAATCAATGTAAGTATCGTTTCTTATATTTACAATAAAACTTACTTTTTATTCACGTTTGCTACTTTCTTGTATAGTTAAAACATGCTGGTTAATATATTGATTGCTCCGGAATAGCTCCAAATGTATAGGTCCACGTAAAATTATGCTGAGTGTATTGGTAAAGTAGGCCTACTGGTAGTTGGCCAAACACCTCAAACTGTAACCTTTAAATTCACATTTACGATACTAAAGCTGTAAAATAAATTTAGTCCTTATATAAAATATGGCGTATAGCTAATTACATGTACCAATTCCAAGTATACCTACGTGAAATTTTTAAGATTTAGGACATCAAAATTTGCGTGTTAAGCTATATGATCAATAATTATAGTAAGTGAAAGTTACTTAACTTACAGTGAAGTACGCCTCATTCAGTTTTGTGGTTCTAGTTACAGTTTTCTTTTGTAGCCTTTTTATAGTAATTCGTAATATCTCACAAACTGGAATGTCCATGTTTTGTTATAGCTACAAGTATGGGTTCACAACTGAGCATGTTTAGAAGTGTAAGCTTACCTAAAGACAAGAAAAAGCTGCATGGGAATGCAGCAGGGACTTCATGAAGACAGGTTTTGGGAATCTTAGGAGTAAAGCCAGGAGGTATGTATCATGTAGTCTAAATCATGTAGATTATGGTAGCCTAACTGTTATTCATAATATTTTACAGTATTGAATATTGTTTATTAACTTCTTGGCCTGTGAGTATTGTATTACTGTTGAAATCAGCTAAATTAGTTCACACTGGGTGAGGGAGGTTTGGAAGGACACAGTTGAGGGTATTGGTCAGAAGTACAGACATGTACAGATGGGAGGGTCAGGAGATAAAGGAAACTTCAGAATACAAACACAAACAAGTATCTAGGCATAATGATGCAGAGTTACATAGGGTGGAGATGGCAGGTAGAGAGTGTGGTGTCTAAAGGGAGATGGGCTCTAGGAATGCTGGGAAGGGTATTAATAGTGCAGTTAAAGAATAGCGTAGGCTATATTACAGTGATACAACAAATGTTAGAATATGCAGTAGCAGAGTTGGGCCTGTATTTGTAATTGGAGGCACGGAAACTGGAGAAGGTGCAAAGACGGGCAGAAAGGTGAGTGAAGGAGGAATGGAGAAGGAAAGAGTATGCGATTGACTCTGGCTGTACACAAACATAAACCTGACCAAATAATAACCCCAATGAGTAATTATTACATAATAGCTGTGGGTACTCACATGACAGGACACTTTGTTGATAATTCCAATAACATTATAAAAAAATGGCAAATATCAAGAGTAACTCATGAGAAAACTAACAAAAAACTACAGAAATGTAGTAATTATGATTAATTACATTGAATAATAACAGTAATTAGTAGTAACAATTAATAATTGTGCCTACATTCTACCAATTCTATAGTGGGGAGGGCTATAAAGATCAGGGAAATTGTGGGGTTAAAATACGTAATTATAGTAGGCCTAAGCCTGTTGTACACTCATAACAGCAGTGGATCTTGGAATGAATTGTTAAGCTAAGCTGCTGTAATCTAATTGCTTTGCAATATGTATGGTGCGGGGAGAGGACGTGGTGTGTTCAGTGGTCGCAAAAAAGTGTATGTATTTTAAAATATTAATTGAGTAGGCCTATAGTTTCTGAAAAGTATGCAAGCCATAACCTAGGTAGAGTAAATAAAGTGTACTGAAGACTCTGAGCTAGTTCAATTGTAATATTACTGTATTCTATGTCTTGTAGATCGACCTCTTTGGCCTAATTGTTTTCAAGATTGTTATTTAACATAAAAAGCTATGCTGTATTTTAGTGAATAAAAGCCAAATAGTCTTGGTATTAATTAGTACTATATTACAATTTTATTCACTATAATAAACTATAAGTTATAGTAATTGAGGAAAACTGATATATTATAAACTATTGTAGTGTAGTGAAATGGATAAATTCCTCAAACCAATTCGTTTGGACGTTAATCCCGACTCGCCCACGGCAGGGAAGGAGTTCTTCCATTGGCTTGCAACATTTGAAAATTTCTTGGATTACTCCAAAGAACAACTGAAAGAGGAAGACAAATTAAAGGTGATGACAAATTATCTTTCTTACTATGTTTTCGAACTTGTAAATGAATGTACTACTTATCGAGAAGCCATAACTGTTTTAAAGTCTATTTATCACAAAAAAAGTACCATTTTTTCACGACATTTACTCTCCGTTCGTAAACAACAGCCTGGGGAGAGCATTGATAAATACATTCAATCACTACAAATTTTGAGTAAGGATTGTGATTACACAGCTGTTTCTGCCATAGAGCATAGAAGTGAGTGCATTCGTGACACTTTTATAAATGGAATATTGTCGCCTCATATACGGCAACGTTTACTTGAAGCTGAAACTCTAGATTTAGAAGAGACTGTCAAACAAGCGCTGACTGTTGAAACTGCCCAAAGAAATGCTGAAAGTTATTCTTCTTCGAATTTTTCTTGTGCTAGTACCGACTCTAACTTTGAAAACACTACTACTTCATATAAAGTTACACTTCCTGTTATAGATGAACCTATTTATGATGTATGTGCTAGTATGAAACGATTAAATCGTAATACTCAATGTTTCTTCTGTGGTCGTAATTGTCATCCTCGTGAATCCTGTCCTGCCCGAGATAAAGATTGCTCTAAATGCGGTATCAGAGGTCATTTTGCACTCGTATGTAGATCTAAAACAACTAAGTCCAAACAAATATCTGCGAATATTATAGTTTCTTTAATCAAAGACGAGTGTTTTTTACCTAAATTACACAATACTGTTATTACTGCTAAAGTAAATGGACACAATGCTCATTGTCTACAAGACACAGGAAGCTCGCACAGTTTTATACACCTTCGTTACGCTAGGAAGATTGGAGCCACTATTCTTCCGGACACTATTCAAGTATCCATGGCGTCTACGTCATTAACCAGAAAGGCGGAAGGGTATATTATGGTTGAGCTACAGATTGATGAACATAATTATCATAATCTCAAATTACCTGTCCTCAGTGATCTTTGTTCCGACATCTTGATAGGACATGATGTACTTCGAGAGCATTCGAAGATTCTTGTGACTTTTGGGGGGACTATGTCTCCTCTATCTGTATGTTCTTCTATTTCAGCTCACATTGAACCTCCACAACTTTTTAGTCATCTTAGCCCTAACTGTCGACCTATTGCTTCCAAATCACGATGCTATTGTGAATCTGATGAAAAGTTTATTCAAAAGGAAATTACCCGCTTACTATGTGAAGGCATTATAGAACCTAGTAATTCTCCTTGGAGAGCTCAAGTGTTAGTAGTAGGAGATGATCGTCAAAAACAAAGACTTGTTGTTGATTATTCCCAAACTATAAACAGATATACTCTGCCCGTTGCTTATCCTCCACCTAATATAAATGAATTAGTACGGAAAGTGGCACACTACAAATATTTTAGTACTATTGACCTAAAACATGCCTATCATCAGATACCCATTCGAAAAGAAGAAAAAATGTACACAGCCTTTGAGGCCATAGGTCAACTTTTTCAATTTACATGCATACCTTTTGGGGTTATAAACGGAGTCGCCTGTTTCCAGCGAGAAATAGACAGGATGATATCAGAAGATAAACTATCTGGAGTGGTTGCTTATCTTGATGATCTGACAGTCGGGGGGCATTCAAAAGAAGATCATGATCTAAATCTCCACAAACTAATGGCCGCTCTTAAGAAACGAGGTTTAATTATAAATGAAAGTAAATGCAAGTTCAACTTGACGACAATTAAATTACTTGGACATTTAGTATCTCATAACACTATTAAACCTGATCCGTCTAGACTTGCTCCATTACTGAGCATGCCAATACCTTCTAATTCTTCAACTTTAAAAAGAGCTCTCGGATTTTTTGCTCATTATTCTAAGTGGATACCTCGTTTTTCGGATAAGATAAGTAGGCTGACTGAATGTCATTCTTTTCCACTGGATGAAAATGCTATTTATGATTTCGAGAGATTAAAAAAATATATAGCAAATTCTGTAGTAAACACCATAAACGAATCTTCACCACTGGTGGTCGAGACGGATGCTTCCGATGTGACTCTTGCGGCTACGCTATGTGAAGAAGGTCGGCCTGTAGCATTTTTTTTCGAGAACGTTGGGAAATTCAGAATAGGGACATTCTGCGATTGAATAGGAAGCCGCCGCTATAGTTGAATCTTTGAAGAACTGGAGAGCTTTTTTACTGGGAAAACATTTTCAATTTGGTTACCGACCAAGAAGCACTGTCTTTCATTTTTAACAAGAAGTATGCTAACAAAATTAAAAACGAGAAGATAATACGCTGGCGTTTAGAACTGGCTCCCTTTTCATACGATATTATCTATCGTCCTGGAAAAGAAAATGTTTCTGCTGATACACTCTCTCGGATATGTAATGCCACTTCCAGAGCTGAACTATTTGAGATCCATCAATCTTTGTGCCACCCTGGCATTACTCGAATGTATCATTGGTTAAGAAGTAAAAATCTACTTTATTCATTGGAAGATGTTCGAAACCTTACAAACAATTGTTCAATATGCTCACAAGTTAAACCTCGATTTGTTAGGACTACCGGCGCTCTTATAAAAGCTACTTCTCCATTTGAACGTCTTAATTTAGATTTTAAGGCACCTTTACCTTTCAGATCTAAGAATATTTATATACTTACCATTATTGATGAATATTCACGTTTTCCATTTGCCTATCCTTGTAAATATGTGTCTGCTTCTACTGTAATCCGTTGTCTGAAAGATCTATTTTATACTTTTGGAACTCCTTCCTTTATCCACACTGATAGAGGTGCTGCTTTCATGTCTCAAGATTTTAAAACCTTCCTCTTAGCAAATAATATTGCTACTAGTAGGACGACTCCATACAATCCAAAAGCAAACGGACAAGTGGAACGTCTAAATGGTTCTTTGTGGAAAACTGTGAATCTAGCACTCCATGACCGTGAACTCCGTATTGAAGTGTGGGAAGAAGTACTTCAGGAATCTCTCCATTCTATGCGATCCCTGCTGTGTACCTCCACTAACTGTACTTCTCACGAGCGTTTTTTACGTACCCTCGACGCACTTCTAGGGGAACTTCTCTACCTAGGTGGCTCACATCACCTGGTAAAGTGTTGGTGAAGCGAAATGTACGTTCTAGTAAGTATGAGGATATGGTAGAAGAAGCTAAGTTGTTGGAAGTTAACCCTCAATATGCGCTGATCCGTCGAAAGGATGGTACTGAAACTACCGTTTCATTGCGGCATTTGGCTCCTTCTGGCAACTCTCAGGATTGCCCACTAGATTCGGAATCTTTCTACTCTCAAGAAGAGAGTATTGATGTGAAATCTCCTGTTTCCGTTTCTCCAGATACCTTACAAGAAAATCGAACAACTTCTCCCGAAAGAAATATAGAAAATATAGAAGTGGATACTCAGCATGACCTGCCACCCCTAGGAGAATCTCTTCCAAAGGATCTCAGACCTCGATGTTCTATACAACCTCCTCTATATCTAAAGGACTACGTTACATATTAACTGTGATCTATATTTCATTTTTTTTAATGAAGGGAAAATGTAATATTACTGTAATGTCTTGTAGATCGACCTCTTTGGCCTAATTGTTTTCAAGATTGTTATTTAACATAAAAAGCTATGCTGTATTTTAGTTAATAAAAGCCAAATAGTCTTGGTATTAATTAGTACTATATTACATCCATTACTGTACATTTTTTTTCCTATTGTTAGCTGGACTTATTTATGTGTGCCTGCCTAACCCTTCACATGTGGTTATCAGATTTTTCATCACTGAACCCACTTCAACTCAGCGGTACATTGTATGTAGGTGGCATGAACATCACCTGTACTGCTACTCAGGGAACAGTGGGTACGGTAGTAACTGTTCATAAACAATAGCAGACTGGTTGTAATGTAACAAATCTAATCATTATTGAGAATAAAAGAAACAACACAGTGTTAATAAAATAAAGTAGGCTAATATGGGGTCAGTTGTGAGTAACCTTGACTTTCATAATTATACATGTATATTTAACGTTAACGTCAGTTTTAGTTTCTAAGATTTTGGAAGCCAATGTAGAAAAAACTGGAAAATAACAATTCTAGAGAAAAGTTTTTTGTCATCTTTATAAGCAAACTTTTGCTTGATTGACACATTCATTAAGCGCAATCTCCCTCGCTGCTATAAGATGTACAAAATTCCTTCGAAATTCCAACGACAGGCATTTTCCCCATCGTATGTCTCTCTTGGGAAAAGTTTTTGTTCATAAAGTTAGCAATATTTTTTGTCTAGGATTGTTCTGTTCTGATAATTGCATAATAGTTTTGAGAAACCTGACATGTTTATTTAATGTGCACTGATTTATGTACCATGCTTTCATAACGCGGAGATGTAGAAAACAGCTTACACTCTCTGACAAACTTTATAACTGTGTAACCAATTACCAATAGTTAAGTAGTAAGTTACATGACAAAAATGAAACACATTCACAATAATCACCCTAGCTGACCCTACTGTATTGGTGGTGCAGTAAAAAGTGAGTTGGAGCGGTTATTGGACTTTCACATCACATCCTGAAGGATAGTTCAGTTTTCCAAGGTTTTTGTAATTCACTCCAGGTAATGCAGCACCTGAAGTCCTACAGTTCTAGTATTAAGATGAACATTGCACAGTCAATACCTTACATGTATGCGCAATGTCAGACCAGGCAAGGGTGTCAGTGTCACCCTTACCACTCCTATGCTTCACAACCTTGAATATGTTTAAAACAGCTTCAGGCAGGTGCTAAATATTCAAATGAATACATTTAATTAAAATTTACTTTTGTAGAATCATGCCAAATAGTTTGACAATAAAGTTGAAAAATGTGGAAAAGGAGGAGGGAATACATCATCAAATTGTAGTTTATTTTTTGTCCTGCAAGTAGTCATGGGACCACAGTGAACATACAGGGTAATTTTGTCAAGAGATTTTTATTTTTAGTATGGTGTATAATCTGCTGTTGTCAATTTTCAGAAGTTAAACATACAAAATACAATGGTGATAGAATATGTACAATCCTTGCAAAATATGTCTCGTAGATCTCACATTTCCATGAAACAAAAATATACAAGTGGAACATAATTATTTCATGCACACAATCTACATTGCAACTTGATACTGTTTTTTCTTGTTATCGCACGTACATTCTGGTCATAGCACAATATAAAATATTTGTTTCAAGTGTAAAAAGGTTTATTAATATGCAATGTCCAGGCCTACATTTGTGTAGTAGGTTCTTTTACACAGTGAAAACATGACACAACACGAAAATACTTAAGGCTCTTTTTTGGTATACAATATTGAAAACCTGAAGTAATGATGTAACTGTATACGTGTGATGTATTGGATTGCAGTTTATAATTTGAAATGGTTCAATTTATTACAATGAGATTGACACAGAGGCGTATCTAGGGTATGGCTGATAGGGCTTAAGCCATGGGTGCCATCTCAGAAGGGGCGCCGTTTGCACTAATGATTTTTTTTTCTATTTTCAATTTTCATCAAATATAAAACAAATTGATTCACAGAGATCTTAAAGAGATACATTAATGTAACCCATTGCATTTGTGTTTGTTGGATTACTGATACTGCAAGGGATTGAACAGACCAGCGCAGCCTATCCCTCCCAGCCCTTCGTTTTCGTTGCTTTACGTTCCCGCTGTGCTGGTCTGTTCAGTTTACCTAATGTTTGTTTGCCATTGCCGGACAGACCCAACATTCAACTGTTGTTCTTGTTCAGTGAATCTAAACTGTAGTGTTGTAACCAGTGAGTTTTGTTTCGTTGTGGTCAAACAGAAACATGTATGTCGTTGAGATCGTCGGGTGGGTTGTTTGTACACTTGTCCTACTACAATGACACAAACGTACGAATATTTTTTCCGTATTCGTAATAATTTTGTTTTAGAAGAAAGCGAAAAGGAGGTAAGATCTTAAAATATATTCTATGTAAATTTTATGTAGCTGATTCCGTTGTTGGTCACGTAAACATAAATTGATGAACGATGACCACTGTTTAAAAGGTTTTAAATAATTAAGTTTTAATGCTACGGAATCTCTTAGTAGTATTCTCTTCTTGTTATGATCAGCTGATAATTGGACAGTGTTACGCATCAAGAGACCATTTGCCAATTCATTATATGCAAATACTGTGGAAAATACAGTTCTTCTGTAAGCTTGAAAACCTGCATATTGTTGTGCGTAAAATGGATCAAACAACAACACGGTTTAAGAGGAAACTAGGAAATGGCTGTGGTGAGGATGTCACTCGCTCTTGGTTGGTCTATTCCCCTTCAAAAATGTCTGCATTTTGCATCTGTTGCCTTCTCTTTTCCCGGTCAGACCATCAATCAGCACTAGTAAAGGGAACTGGGTTCAACCAGTGGAAGGCACCTGAAAGGATGAGTGTTCACGAAAATGCTAAGTGTCACAGAGAATGCTTCACGGAATGGAAAGAAATGGAGAGAAACTTATCTGAAAACAGAAGTCTTATTGATTCAGAACTTTGATCCCAGATTAAGATGGAAAAACAGAAGTGACGAGGTATCTTGATGAGGATACTTCACTGTATAAAATACCTTGCGACTCAGAGCTTGGCCTTACGACGAGACAGGGAATCACTTGCACACGACAAAGACTGCAATATGGACAATTTCCTTGGGTTACTTAAACTAAAGCAACTGTTGATCCTGTAATGAAAGAATACCTAAAATGTGTAGAAAGTCGTCCTGGGTCCACATCTTATCTTTCACCAGGTATCCAAAACGAATTTATCCACCTGATGGCAAATACTGTTCGTCAAAATTTCCTAAGGAATAAACATAAAGTCAAGTATTATGGTCTCATGTTTGACTCGACTCCTGTCCAAGCACACAGAAAGAAGTTGTCAGAAACAGTGAGGTATGTGGAAGTTGATTTTGAGAAGAAAACTATCTGTGTTAGGGAACCCTTTCTGGGTTTTATCAAGATAAACAAGAAAGTTGCTGAAAGTTTGGTTGCTGAGATCTTGTCTCACTTACAAGAGGATGGAATGAAGTTACAAGATTGTCGGTCACAATGTTATGATAATGCTGCTGTGGTGGCTGGGCACAGAAGTGGTGTTCATCAAAGAATAAGAGAAATAAATAATTTGGCAGTATTTGTATATTAGGACTATCACTCACTTAACTTAGTAGGTGTGCATGCAGCTAAGCAAGATGTACTTATGGTCACTTTTTTGGAACTATTGAAGCTCTTTATGTGTTCTTCTCTCGTTCAACGCAGCGCTGGCAAAAACTTAAAAATACTATGCCTATCATTGTCAAGTCAGATTCTGAAACAAGATGGAGTGCAAAGGCAGAATCAGTGAAGCCTATCAACAACCACCTTGCAGACATACTTAAAGTTCTCCAGGATATTATAGACGATCCAAATGAGACTACTGAAACAAAAAGTGACGTATTTCAGCTGTTCAACCGCATTTTGAGTTACGACTTTCTGACTTTGTTAGGATTTTGGAACAAAATACTTGTTTCTATTGACCATGTTCAAAAGAGGTTGCAGGATCCTAGTATGAACTTTCACGATGCTGCTTTCGATTTGCAAGCCCTTGGAGATTATTTTGATAATAAAAGGGAATTTCGGGTTAACTGCTAAGGAAGAAATAGAAAGAGTTATGAAAGGGACTCTCGACTGTATTCACAACGAAATGAAGGAAAGGTTCGTTCGTTTAAATGATATTGATTCTAAGTTTGGCTTTCTTCTTGATGTGAAGACACTGATCTGCGATGTTGAGAGTGATGATCTTAGGCCGCCTTCCGTTATTCACTGATTTCACTGGCCAGTGTTTTCAGTAATATCAGCTATAGTTCCGAAATTGCTGATGGCACTGATAGTCACTGATGGTCGGTTGATGACGATACCCTGTGCGAGGCTACATCCGTTTACTGAGATTACTGATTTTACTGGCGCTTCAGAGCATCAGTGTTGTCAGTAAACCAATATTTTTGGCGGAAATTCAAAAGTTGAGGTTATCTAATTATAGGACGAGTCTTTTTTAATATATAAGGGCCAAAGAGGGTATCTATTAATTTATATATGTTTATTTAACGTCTGTTTATAGTTACAGAAGCATTCG
>PNEQ01128408.1:0-18996 GCA_003012365.1 Medauroidea extradentata
CTAGCAGACAACTATGAAAACAAACATGGTGACACCAGCACTGCCTAGCAGACATTGCAGAAAACAAAGTGCGACACCAGCGCTGCCTAGCAGACAATGGAGAAAACATAGCGCGACATCAGTGCAGCCTACCAGCCAATGATGGAAACATGATGTCACAGATCACGAACAGGAAAGACAAGTGACAGTCGAAAAAACGAGACGTCACTAGCATACTATGTAAACAAAAACATCACACACTAGCACACTCTAGCAGGCAATGTACAAAACAAAATGGACGACATCTGTTTGAACCTAGCAACTCAAAATGGCCGACAAAAACTAAATATGCATGAAATTGACACCGTAACAAAATTAGTGACAATGCACAAGATAAAATGGCTGGAAAAAGTTCAAGAAACTGACATAATCAAAATGATGCACGAAACTGACATGACTGACAAAAGGTAAAATGGCTGACGAAATCAAAATGATGCATGTATTCGACACCATAACAAAATGGCTGACAATTACACAAAACAAAATAACTGATGAAAGGTCAAAACAAAATGGGGGTACAATATGGTTGCCAAAACAAAATGGCAGATCTAATATGGCTGCCAAAACAATGGTGGGGGTCCAAGATGGCCACCGAACCAAAATGACTGACAAAAGGTCAGAACAAAATGGAGGGTAGAAGATGGCGGCCAAAACAAAATGACTGATACAAAATGGCTGCCGAAACAAAATGGCAGAAACAAGATGGCCACCAATACAAAATGGCAGAAACAAGATGGCCGCCAAAACAAAATGGCGGAATCCAAGATGGCCGACCATTTCACCACTGCACCACAGCCTAAAGCCTACTGACAGAGAACCTACATTTCCTATCTACTTACAACTGTGATGTCAGTTTCGATGCATTTTGATAGAAGTCTCCATTTTGAATAAAACATACTAAAAGTGCATTGAATACATGTTCTGGCTCTACTTAATCTTTCGTTAAAATATTCATGTTGAATTGTTAAAATGTTGAGGCCGTCTCGTTTTAAGAGGAAGGTAAAAGAGGGTAAGCTTCATTTACAATTTTTCCAAATGGAGTCTTTATGTCTGTTACGGGAGACATGCAGGTTCTGAAATGTCGAGTTGGTAAGTGTTTAGTAACTAAAATGGGTCCGATGCGTGAAATGTACCACCATCACTTTGTTTGCCATATCCTCACATGCATACTGTTATGAATTTGTAATTCGCATCCGCTACATCTTGCAAGACAACCGAAAAGTAATTTTTATAATTCATTGCCATTGTTCATCTCCTACTGGCTCCGAAATCACCTTGCAGGATATATACATTCAACTACCCTGGTGACTTACGCATTGAATGAAATCGTTACATATGATGTTTTGTATACACCTTACAACACAAACTTCAAGACCTGTTAACATTTTCTTGTGCGACATAACTTTCTTGGTATGTAGGAAAACTGTTGGGTCACACGGTTACTGATCACCTCAGTTTTCAGCGTCTTTTATTTTCATATTTGTACCAGATATTTTTTTCTTATTTTATACACAAAATTGTGATTAAATCTTCCTCTTAGGAAATACTTTTTATCTCTCATAGTTTTTGCGTAATGAGTCGTACAGTAAACGTCAAAATTTGGACTTTACGGTTTTAAGTATACGCCAGTAAAACAAACTGACATACCAAACCGAAAAAATTCGCACTATACAACAATATTTTAGGCTATGATTTGACATAAACGAAAACAAAAAATAAATATTTTTTGTATTTATAACCATTTTTAATATTTTTTTTTAGTTTTCATTTCAAAATTCAGCATTTTTTAATAAATACAAAAGTATTTTATTGAAAACGGAAGTGAACCGCGCACTCAAGAGAGTAAAAACGTATTAATATGGAATGTATCAGCAAACATACATAGGCCTTCGTTACTATTTTACGTGATCGGTTATATTTTCTTGCATTTTAAATCAGCGCAGAAAGAAAACGTACAAATTTAACCTACCTTAAAGAAATAATCTATGCTACACTTTATTTTAAATGTATTCAAAAGTTTCGTGTATCTTTCTCATGTACTGAAAAAAATTTTCGCCGTGTCTCTTCAATTCCTTAAATAAATTATGATAATTCACCATGACTGTATGTGACGCAAAGAGAAGGGTGTTATAAGTTTGACGTGTCTGTCTGTGTATCTGTGTATCTGTCTGAGGCACCGTAGCTCCTAATCGAATGAACCGATTTGATGAGTTTTTTTGTTTGAAATCTTACTTAATCGAGAGTGTTCTTAGCTATGATTTAAGGAAATCTGTTCAGCCGTTTAAAGATCATCAGCTATTTTCTAGTATTTTTATAAGTGAATGTGAGCAACTTCTACTTGTCTGATTGATTTCAAATTTAGTGTCCTGTGAGTCGGGAGTTTTTAAAATTTTTATTTTAAGTCTTAATTATTACAGAATATACATAAGTTTTTTTTTTCAGCTAACTTTTAATATCATACTATCCAAAGCTATGAATTCTTCATCGGATGACGAACTGGACGATATATTTCTCCCAAGATATTTGCTGTACGACTGGCCGGCCGATTCAGACCTGTTTTTACACACGTCTTCTGTGTGCTGTTATCGCGCATATTTTCCGCGCCGGTCGGCGCCGGCAGCCTGCTAGCAGGAAACCTGCTTTCTTTGTGTACGCACCCTTACTCTTTGTTTACCTTCCGCCTTGCATTCCAGTGTGGCTCCCTTGCTCGCGTGACTTGCTTCAAGTTCATAAGTTCGTGGTAAGCTTTCATTTCGTTTAAAATTAACACAGCAGTCTTCTTTATTAAGTGCATCGAACTTGCTTTGGCTTGACTTGTGTTTGCAAATGATCGGACACATTCAAGTTAGAGCATTTCGTATGCTTGTTTCAGGAGAAATTTACGATACTGTGTATACCGATATAAAATAAAAGTGTAATATCTCAACAACACTGTTTTTGGAAATTCGGAAACTTAAGGTGGCCGTTTGGCTGTCGCTCGAACTGCATGCAGCGTGTTCGGAGTTAGTTTTTCTCAGAGACCAGTAAACGAGCGTCTGTTATGCTTATCTACGAAAATAAATCACACTTCAGACTACTTTTGAAAATGACTTTTAAGACACCACGCTCGTAGGGAGGAATATTTTAAAGCCCTCGAACTTGGCTTAAATCTGCTTTTCCGGACGGTTGCTTCACAAGATATATCCTACAGTAAAAATATTACGGCGAGAACACTACTCGCGTATTTACAATTTCGGACGTAGAGGCGATATCACAATACATGTGCCAGCCGGCGTCGCTCGTAGCGACTCGTAGATTTTCTCCTCACACACACAAACACAACCTTCACCAGGCCTGCTTATACACATCAACAACATAGTTCATTAATGTATAAATGAATCGCTGTTCACTTGGTCCTGTGTGTTCGCCGTGGTCTTAAGCTAGGTGTCACTGCATCAGTAATTCAAGGATCGCAGGTTCGACCCCCAATACAACAGAAAAAATTGTTTGGTAAGTATAATTTGAAGTCGGCATAAGGTAAACCTAAAATAAATATCTCAATAACTGTAAAATGTAAAGAAAAAATATTTGGATGGTAGTATGAATGCTTGGAAGTGAAGCATACTGCAAACCTGCAAAGTCAAGCTTACTGGAAGATTGTTCTGTGGAGACTATTTTAATAGAAATAAACTTCATCGCGACTAGCCCCATGAGACCGCAAACCGCTACGTGTATTCTCCTGGCATGTTTCAGCCACGATTCAGATGACGGGACGTGTTGGCGCCCCATCGCCAACCTCCATCATAGAGGCCAGTTGTGAATGCAGTCTGACATGACACCCTACGCATGGACCCGCGACGGAATGGAAGGGCGGAGGAAACTGGAGTACACAAAGAAATCCGCTCGGCCAACAGCAACATCACCCACGGGATACAATGCATGATATTATGTTTTATTCTTTAAACAAAAGTGAAAAAATATTGTTAGTACTGTAACGAGCCGGTGGCTCGCACAGGCACGCGAATGAATAGCCACGCCACCGCCCTCCCTGCAACCGACGCTCGCTACGTACAGCCCGGGCTGCTAGGTTGTTGGAATGCGGCCCCCTTCCCCCAGCTGCCTGCTCCCGGCGCCCGACCTGCTCGGACAGACTTACGTCACAGACCTGGACTGACATGAACAGCCTTTTGAATGAGTGTACACCTGCCCATCACCATTTGACTGGCATTCAGCTCAGGTGTGACTGAGTGTTACCGAAACGTCGGGAAGGTTCAACTCACATCACCCAGCCCTGTCGGCAAACTTATAGAATATTCTGGACATCAATGCCTAGTGCTATATAAGCAGGTTCGTTGCGAGCCGCGAGAGAGTCAGATCGGCGATTAGCCAGTGAGTGTGCGCGGCGAGTGAATGAGAGAGATCAGCGAATGAAGAAGACGCCGTGCTACTGTGGACAAAGGTGACTTTCCTGGAGTGGTGTAAGTGTGAGCGGATGAAAGGTTTAACTGTATGTAGTGGTGATTAGCGAGACATTCCTCTGTAGAGACTGTGCGATTGTAGAACTGAGCGAGATAGATATTTAATTAGCTAGTATTAGAATTAAACTGTTAGTTAGGTAATATGTATATAATATTTGTATATGTTTATTTAGAGAGAGTGGATTGCAAGTATTGTGTAATTAATGTATAGTGTTTTGCAGTGTCTATAACAAATTAGAAACCTTAATTTTATTTAATTACATAAGCCCTCCATCCCAAGCGAACATGGCTGCGCCCAGGACAGCAAAGTTTTAACACTGGTGTCAGAAGTGGGATGTAGGCATTTTATTTTTATTAATTAGTTTTTCTACATTAGGGTAGCTAGATAAGTTAACATTAGTTACTGACCCAGCAAAGATAAAGTTTATAGAATTTAATTTCGTGTATGTTAACAAGAAAAATGGCTGCTGATATGGAAGCACTGCATGCAGTAATAGAAGGACTAAGTGCTCAGATAGGTAGTGTAAATAGCCAAATTAGCAGTGTTAAAAGTGACATTAGCAATGTAAATTAAATTGTAAATAGTAAAATTAGTAATGTAGGTAGTTTGTTGGACAGGAAGATAGACAGCGTAAACGAGAATATGGGCAGTAAAATAAGTAGTATCAGAGATATGATAAATCATAGAATTGACAGTGTAAATGAAAAAGTGGACAGTGTTGAGGGTAAAACGGAACAGGAAATTAGTGTACATAAGAGAGAATGGCCAGAATGCCTCCATAGTCACGAAGTTGAAAGCGGAGCGACGAATCCAGGACTGTCAGCCAGCATAGCAGCAGAGGATAGTGACGATAAGGAGGCCATCGCTGCCTGAGTTAACTAATCAACACCATTTTGCGGGTTCCAGTTCTCCAGGTATCGGGAAGGGAGTCGCCATTAAGTCCGCCCCCTATGATGGTGAGACGCCTTGGCGGGAATACCAACACCAATTCGAGATCGTCGCTACCCTGAATGGCTGGACGGAAGAACAGCGAGCCTACAATTGGCAGCAGTGCTGAGGGGCCTTGCCATGAGCATACTGCAATCGCTGCTCGAGCAGCACCGCCTTGAATATGCCACACTGGTATCGGCCCTGGAGCTGCGTTTTGGCGACAAGTACCTGCGACACGCCCATCACGCCCAGCTGCAGAACCGCACACCGCGACCAGGGAAGTCTCTACAAGAGCTGTGGCAGGACATCGTGTGACTGGCCCACCTGTCTCTGGAGGGGTGTCCCGAGGAGGCGCGTGATGTCATTGCAGTCGGCTTTTTCGTTGACGCCATAGCCGATGCAGAGGTACGGCACGTGGTGCGCCTGGCAGCGCCACATAACATGACAGCCTTAAGAAGACACTGAGGCCCATAGAGAACACTATGAAGGACATCGTAGCTCGAGTTCACGCGACAGAGCCACATAGCCAACCGACCAGACAGCCCGAATATTGGTCCTGTGGATAGCCCAGGCCCCTGAGAGCCAACTGTCCTCAACATCACCAGCAGCAACACCAGGATCATCAATGGAGGAACAGACAACGAGACTCAGGTGAGAGCACACTTTCGGGAAAAGTTGTACATACTTACCTTGAAGGGTGAAAGTCGGTGCTGACTGGAAGGAAGTCACATGTTTGCCTACAAGTATGCTCTGTGAAGCAGGATACAAATGGCATCCTATTGCAAGGTAGTTTAAATGATGTCCCTTGTCGAATGGTCGTCCACACAGGGGGCGACAATAACAGTAATGAGGCCAGACGTAATAGAGACTTCCCCCCAGCGATTACCAGACCACAGGGGCATTGAAGAGTGCTTTTGAAGCTTGGTAATGTCAATATGGAGCATTATGTATACATAGCCGAAATAGAGGATGAATGTCCCTTGGGGCTAGATGTGCTGCATTGACTAGGTTGCTGTATAGACACTCGACTTAGGGTCCTGCAGATAGACAATGCCGAGTTGGTGGTATCGTCTCGTGAAGATTTGTCCTCATTAGAAAGTTGCCCAGTGGTCTGTTGTCAACCCACGTTACTACCTGCTTCGAGTGAAGTAATTGAGGACTTAACATTCAAAAGGGGCTAAGTACCATTTTCGACAAACATGAGTTAGATGCATAGAAAGGTGCCAAAACATTAGGTCGAAGACATACCTTAAGTGCTATCTCCTAATGATATTCATGTGTGCCTAACATCAGCACAAGTAGATGGTTGGAGTAACATCAAAGCATTTTAGTTCATTGAAAATATATATCTCTTTACGTTCATAAGTGTTTTGTATTGATTACTGTTCGATTGCTCGTATTTACTACTTTCCTATTGTAATAAATATGCGAACACATTTGGATAATTCCTTGTTCATTTGTTTGTCGCAGTATACTGTTTTCATCATTATCTAGAAACTTATCTTTTGACACTTAGCCCCTTATAAATTTTAAGTCTTCAATTGTTCCAGGTCGATGTAGGGGGAAACCTGTCAGGCATGTGGGGCTGATAGAGCATGTGATAAAAGGAATCGGTCTGCCAAATGGTACCCTAACAGCCAGAACATAAGTCTGTCCTATATCTAACAGATTGCAAGTCATAGTGATGAACTTGTCCGACCGAGCAGTAAAACATGAGGAGGGGGCCATAATAGGAGTTTGTAGGCAGGTCTCACAAATTCTGCCCAATACTCCCAAAGGCCAACTGCCAGCTAACAGTGTCGGTGTATTGCCTGAGGCATTAGAGGAGCTCTTGAAGAGAGCAAAATAAAATCTAACCTGGCGACAGAAAAAAGCTGTAGGTGAACTGTTGCAGAGGAATCAAAATGCCTTCTCATGTGGGCCAAATGACCTAGGTAGGACAAGTGTCACAGTACATCGCATTGATACAGGCGAGGCCCGCCCAATAAAGCAGCCCCTTAGACGACTTCCTCTAGCTTCACATTAGGCAGTAGATGGTATCTTAAAAGAGACGAGTTACCTCGATGTTATAGAACCTTCAGTCAGCCCATGGTCCTCTCCAATTGTTAGTAAAGATAAAGAATGGATCTCTGAGATTTTTTGTTGATTATCGCCAGCTAAATGATGTGACCAAAAAGGATTCTTACCCTCTGCCTAGGATCGACGACACTCTACGCAGCCTAGCAGGATCCAGATGGTTCTCAACCTTGGATCTGAAGAGCGGATATTGGCAATGTGAGGTGGCCAAAGAGGATCGTGAAAAGACTGCCTTTAGTATCCAAGAAAAGGGGAGCTGGAAGTTTAAAGTTATGCCTTTTGGGCTATGCAATGCTCCTGCAACCTTTGAACATCTAATGGAAAAGGTCTTTCCACTAGACTCCTGTCAGGTTTACCTGGATAATATTGTCATCACCGGCAAGACATTCGAAGGACATCTTACACGACTTGATGCTGTGCTCCAGAAAATTTCTGCGGCCAACCTGAAATTGGTCCCTAAGAAATGTAATCTGTTTCAGCAGAAGGTTAAATTTTTGGGTCATGTAGTATCGTCCTGACACCGCCAGGCCCAAAGCCTTTTTAGTCGCTCCACATCCATCCATCATAGGTATATCAGTGCAGTGTACATGTAGTGCAGCCTAGGGCAATCGAGTGCGACCACCCCGCACGCAACTTGACACCAGGCCAGTTGACCATCCTAACAGACACAAAAGTCTTAAGAAACATAATATAATTAAACTTTCATTTAGCATTTCACAGTAATGGTAATTAGTTACGTGAACAAGGATACATCATGCACGTGTGTGAGACGTAAAGAGCAGAGTATGTTTAGTAATAGTCACATTTTAGAAATAATATTTTTAAGTCACATGATCCACGAACATAGGAACACATTATTTGAAAGACGCAAATATTATGTGTACAATTCAATTTGAGCAATACTTATATTTAGTGAATAAGAGAGTCATGTTTTGTATGATAAGAGAGTCATGTTTTGTATGTATCATTTCTTTTCACGGTTAAGGGACTTTTGGTTTTGGCAGGGGCGCCAGACTTGGTCCAAGGCTCCGCGCCAATGTTACGACAGTCTTCGTTGAGCGGGCAGACACGTCGGTCGTGTGTCACTCCCGCGCACGCTCAAGGGCTTCAACTTTTCTCTTTTCACCTTCCATTTAGCTGCAATAGTCAAATTAAATACCTAAAACATTTGCTTAATGCCCTTTGAGAGAGTACCGACACGGGGAAGACTCGCTGTCCCCCCACTAATTGAGAGTAAATGTCACGTCCCCGGACGTGTTGTGAGCATTCCCATCATGGCCCCCCTCGAGGCCTAATTCGTGTGTCGCTAACCCGGATCTTGTACCATCTTCATTACTTCATGTGCAATACACGTGTTCTGGAAACTGAGTAATTGGTGAATTTTATTTCAATTTTAGAGTATCTGTTTCACCGTTGGTGTGTCACCAGCCCATAGGTGACTAGAGTCAGTGCTTTCATACAATGTGGTTGTGGTGTGGACAGGCCCAAAACATGTCCGATAGGTAACAGTATTCACTGCAGTGAGCTAGACAGACCCCTCACAGGTATTAGCCCCGGTGTTCGACCACGACCCTGCAGGCACAAGTGTCTCGAGCTAGTCCGAGTAATGACTATGTTGGTGTCCTTTCACCATCGTAGTACCATACCCATGCCACGTAACACCACGCAAACGCTTGTGAGGACCGGTCGATGTTAGTCCCATGGAATCGAGACCGAACCAGAGAAGGCGAAATCCATCAGATATTGGCCTCGACCAGCCGACAAAACAGAAGTTAGAAGTTTCCTAGGCCTGTGTGCATATTACCGCCACTTTGTTTATGGGTTCGCAACAATAGCTAAGCCACTGCATGAATTAACAGAGGAAAGAAGAAAATTTCTTTGGACCCCTGAATGTGAGGCTGCCTTCGCGAGGTTAACGGAAATATTGACATCACCTCCAGTCCTGGGTTTTCCTAACAGTAAGGGCGAGTTCATTTTCGATACTGATGCTAGTGATGTCAGTATTGGTGCTGTGTTGTCGTAAGTTCAGGAAGGGAAAGAGAGGCCACTTGAGTATTTAATTAAAAATATTTCATAAGCCTGAAAGGAATTACTGCTTGATACATAGAGATCTTTTGGCTGTTGTGAAGGCAATTTCCCATTTTATTCTTACCTTTATGGAAGGCATTTTTAGTATGTACTGATCATGCTTCAATAAGATAGTTGTTAAATTTCAAGAACCCTGAAGGGCAAATAGCACATTGGATACAACATCTGCAGGAATATAGATTTGAAATACAGCACATACCTGGCCGTCTTCACAGTAATGCAGATGCCCTCTCACGGAGGCCCTGTGAACGATTTTGTCGACACTGTGAGTGCCAAGAAGTAAAGAATAGTGAGTCCCGAACAGTACGTAGGACCCAGATCCGAGAAGATACTTCTGGTAGCCAGACACAGTCATGGGGCTATGAGGAAGTAAGGAAAGACCAATTGAATGACTCCAATCCATTCCCTTTAGTGGAGTGGAAAGAAAAAGACCGACGACTAAGCTGGGAGGTGACATCTATCTTAGGGACCACAGTCAAATCCTATTGGGCACAGTGGAATGCCCTCATCCTTAGAGATGGTATGTTGTATAGGTAGTGGGAGAGAAACAATGGAAAACAAACGTGATTTCAATTTGTTTTGCCAGATTGTAGGGTACCAGATGTGCTGAAAGAACTGCATAATACTGCGACTAGTGGACATTTTGGCATCAACAAAACACTTGACAGAATCCGCCTGAGATTCTACTGGCTCCATTGCCGGGAAGCTGTGGAGAAGTGGTGCCGAATGTGTATGAAGACACGAACCACAGCACTGTATCCTCAGTCAGATGGGATGGTCGTCAGACTTAACCGCACTCTGCAGCAGTATCTGTCAATATTCGTGTCAGAAAGCCAAAAGGACTGGGACACCAAGGTGCCATTGTTTTTGCTAGCCTATCGTTTCGCAGTCCACGAGTCTACACGGGTAACACCTTCGAATATGCTATTTGGGAGAGAGCTCCGCCTTCCTAGTGACCTAATGTTTGGACGACCATCTGAAGAAGAGGTAGCCACCCCAGACTCTGCCAGTGATTTACGTAGGTGATCGGAAAGTATCAGCTGAGCAATTTGAAGAAGGACAACTGGTATGGTTGTACAACCCGTTAAGATGGAAGGGCTACTGCCCCAAGCTTCAGAAAAACTGGGAAAGCCCTTATAAGATAACAAAAAGAATCAACGACATAGTCTTCAGGATAGGGCGCAGTGGCTCTCGGGCTAAACCCAAGGTTGTCCACATTGATCGACTGGCACTTTATGAAGGACCAGAAGATGAAGCATCTGTTTGAACAGACTTAAGGAAGGGGCAGTGTAACGAGCTAGTGGCTCGCGCAGGCATGCGACTGAATAGCCGCGCCACCCCACCTCCCTGTAAACACCGCTCGCTATGAACAGCCCAGGCTGATAAGTTGTTGGAATGCAGCCCCTCCCTTTCCCACAGCTGCCTGCTCACGGCACCCGACCTGCTCGGAGAGATTGATGTTACAGACCTGAACTGACTTCAACAGCCATTTGAATGAGTTGACTCCTGTCCATCACCATTTGACTGGCATTCAGCTCAGGTGTGACTGAGTGTTACCGAAACGTCGGGAAGGTTCAACTCATATCACCCAGCCCTGTCGGCAAACTTATAGAATATTCTGGACATCGATGCAAGTATTATATAAGCAGGTTCGTTGCGAGCCGCGAGAGAGTCTGATCGGCGATTAGCCAGTGAGTGTGCCCGGTGAGTGAACGAGGGAGACCAGCGAATGAAGAAGAGGCTGTGCTATTGTGAACAAAGGTGACTTTCCAGGAGTGGTGTAAGTGTGTGTGGACGAATAGGTTTAACTGTATGTAGTGGTGATTGGTGAGACATTCCTCTATGGAGACTGTGCGATTGTAGAACTGAGCGAGATAGACATTTAATTAGCAAGTATTAGAATTTTACTTTTAGTTAGGTAATCTGTATATAATATTTGTGTATGTTTATTTAGAGAGAGTGGATTGAAAGTGTTGTGTAATTAATGTGTAGTGTTTTGTAGTGTCTATAATAAATTAGAAACCTTAATTTTATTTAATTACATAAGCCCTCCATCCCAAGCGAACATGGCTGCGCCCAGGACAGCAAAGTTTTAACAGTGCATACAGTATTAATTGTAAATGCAAGGCAAGTTGACTTTACATCTCGTTGACAGCGATGTCATTAGAGACTGTGTAATACAACTTACTACAATGACACGAGCTGGCAAAGGAGTCGGCCATAGACTTTGTTAGGAACCATCCTGGAGAGATTTCGGGAAACCATAGAAAACCGAAATCAGGATAGCCGGAGGGGTCCTCCCGAATGCGAGTCCAACGTATATTAATTGCAAAAATTGTTTACTGTTATGTGGTAATGTTATATATGTACATATATATTGTAACGAGTCAGCGCTCTTGAGGGTGTTGGGCTGGGTGGCCTGGCGGGCCACGCTGCCTTTCCTTCCCCTGCTCGCTACCTACAGCCTCGGCGTCGAGACAGCGGACTGCGCCCCTCTGCTGTCCTCCCCAATGCATCGTTATCTTCAGTCACGCGACGAGTCAGTAGACTGCGCCCCACCTCCTTCCCCGCCTTCACTTACCTTACGACGTGGTCCACTTGCACCCACCTGATGTCACACGTGTTCTGATTGGGTGGGCACCTGTCATTCATACGGAACAAGAATTCAGCTCGGATGTAACTGAATGTTCCCGCAACACCTAGAATGTTAGGCTTACATCAACCAGCATGGTCGGCCTTATCGCGGTCGACTATAAATACCGGTCCACTGTGTTCATAGACGGAGTGATTGCGACGTTTAGCTGGTGAGTGTTCGTAACTGACTTGGTAATGAGGGACGAGATGGGACCAGCAGATCGAGGAGAGGCTACGAAGGCGTGGACGACGGTGACTCTTCGAGTGGTGTGAGTTAGCATGAGAGTTGGTGAACAGATTGAACTGTAGCTGTGCACTGCGAGATATTTTTTGATAACAACTTATGCGGTCGGAGGACGGATTAGAAAGAGAGATGTTAATAACTATAGAGTAGAAAATGAGGGTTCATTACACCCTCACACACACAAACACACATATATAACAATAAATAAATATATGTATACACATATACAGGCTGTCGGAAAATAAGGAGCAGAAAATGAAACCACGCACGGGTGTGGGTCTAGGGAACAATTCGAGTAAAGATACCTGTGGGCGCAAGCCAACCGTTACGCCCCTGTGAGCATGTCTAATTACGAGGACATCCCTTTATATTGGTCATGGCCGATTCCTTTCCCGGTTCTCTGACATTGTTCAGTTCTTTGTGTTACTGAATCTAATGATCTTAGCTGTTGATGAGATGTTAGGCCTCCATTCTCTCCCATCCCTCACTCATTCACTCATAGCAGTTGATAAGGCAGCCAGCCATTCAAACGTGTATGCCATATCGCCTATTTAGTAAGAACTGTCTTACTGCAGTCCACTCTTTTTACGAAATTTACACGGAAACAGTTGATCCTACGCATTCACAACACGGCGACCTTTCTTACTTCTGACCTGCTTCTCTAGTAGAAAATTGTATTAAAAGTTCGTAATTCCTGATCATAGAAAAGCAGCATGTAATGAAAGGGGTAGCCACCCTAGTATTTTGTATTAGGGTGCAAGGTGTTGATGTGGTTCTAATGTGTATTTCAAGGTCCCAGTGGTATAAAACAATGCTAAACTTGTCATCATTAAATGCTTCTTCATTTCCATTATTTTACAAAAATACACTTAAAATTTTCCATGATTAAGGGCTCATACCACCCTTAATATTAGTTTTAGGTACAGAGTGTCCTGTATATTTTCTACTTGATTTTTCATAAGGAAATACCTCCCGAAGTTTGTCGGTCGAATTCAGCTGCACCTCGTATATACAATTTTAGTTCTTAAGTTGTCATATTTTAGAACCTGGCCTTCGGCAATGTCCGACAAGGATTTGTTTTCCTTATATAAGTTGACATGTCCTCTGATCGGTTGAACTTACAACATGGCAGAAGATACCTCCCCACCACTGGGCAATTTCCCCACCACTGGGCAATTTCCCCACCAACCACTCCCGGTGCGTGGCCTCTGTGATCACGGAATGGCCGTGAAAATGATACTACTGTCAGCAAGCTAATGTAATGCAGTGGTTTAGAATATATATTTTTTAATGCAAATTAATACACGTATCAAAAATTAATTCTTGCAGTTATAACATTTATGTATCACCATTTGTACGTGAATTTTTCTGTTGCAATTCACCAAACGGATTTTTAGATTTTTGCTCCTGGAATATCACATATTTTGTTATCAAAATAAGCAAAAATTAAGCAAAATAATGTTTTGCTAGCAAACGGTACATTAGTTTAAAAAACGCTCTGGCAAATTTGTGTATTGTATGACTGTATACATTCTCAGATTTTTTCAAAGTGGTTACACAATATTCGAGTTATTTGCAATTGTTTGAAATAAATGAAAGAGTGCGTAGTAGATGAGCACTGAAAATGTCAATTGATTTCTACGCTTTTTTCGAAGTCAATATGGATAAAATACTCAATGACAATCCTCGATAATGGTATTTGCCAACTTTATGAGTAAATATTTATCCAAAATTACTCATTCGTTACACGCTATCTCTTGCGCCACAGTTAAATGCACGAGGTTCCAGCGTCAGAGATTGTGCCTCAGAAGTAGGTAATACTGGAAAGTTTTGTTTTAAAACGTTGGCTACAACTATTGTCTGGATTGCTATTATTTAATTTTTGCAAATTAGCTTCAAGAAACCTACAGTTATAGATTAATGCTTTAGCGTTGAATTACGTACCACATCCTCTTAAGGTTGCTTGCCCAATCACCACTCAGCAAACGTTACTAAAGACACAATTTACATTTCGAAATGGACTTAAAAAATTTGTAAACTACTGAATGAAAAACTTAGCAGTTAGTATATCAGCTCTAAACAAGGTTGTATGAATTTACCAATCACCTCAAATTTTAATGTAAATGTGTGACAGGCAAATGATACTGCATTATGTAGGACTTCTACTTTCTTAATACATTACACATATCTTATTAGAAATGTATAATCAATATTTCTTACTATCCTGAAATTGTGCAACTGCTAGTTTGTTTAGTTTAACATTGAACTTTTTTTTTTATTAATTGGCTGCCTCTCTTCCATTCACATCCATTCACTTCACTCATTTGACTGGCCTTCGGACAAAAACTGTTATAGCCACAAGCAAGACCCGAAAAAATCGTACAAACCAAAAGCATCAATTAGAAAAGCGAAATCGCCATAACGAAAAAGACGTAAAAATTAAGACAACCCGAAATGACGAGAAGATACAAGAACAGCACAAACACAAAACATATGCCGAATACCCGACACAGGATCCAAAAAACCGAACCGCCCACGGCGGTGGCTACAGAAGAACTAACATCCATGCAATGACTAACTGAAGAATTTAGACCTCACTGTCAAAGTTATGTTGACAGAGAAAGGAAACGGCACTTGTTTGTCATGCATGGTGTCCAATAACACTCTTCCATTTTCCTATCAACACACGCACACACAAAAAGGTGGTATTTTTGTACTTTGTCTCCACCCCTTTGCCTCCTGCAAATGTAATCAGTCTGTACACTTCTCCACACCCGTTTTATCAACAAAAGATTGCTTGTGAAGTAGAATTTTTGCTTTTTAATTTCTGTAAACAGTGGTGTCAGCAATGCCAATTAATCTGAGCTGTTTTAAGCAGCTTCATCCAGCAATGATAACACTAAAATCTTGGTTTCACAGATATTACTCCGTTGAATGTTAGTGTACTAATGAACAAACTCAAACTTTCTCGGCTGTGACACGAAGTGATAACACAGAAAACCACACAGTGAATGGGATTAATGTGCAGATCATATTATGTAGCCACGGTAAATATAAAAAGTAAATGTTTATGCTATGTTATGTGATGTGCACGGGCACGTAGCCCATACTTGACTTATCATAAAGTAAGTTCGCTTTTTTTTCCTTCTCTCTCTTAATATTTTTGTTATTGTTTATAACAATTTAATTAGGACAACTCAACAAAGTATAAGGATGTATACGGCGGGATCCAACATATTAATTTGGGATACTAGCAGATAAATTAACAGTAAAATTTATTCAATATTTAAAGTTTGACAGTCAAAGCAAGATAAAAGTAGTAAATTTTACGTGTCAATTTTATCAGATTTATATCGTGTTTGGACTCATTTTAAAGCTAATATAATTACAACTTTTCTAAGTAACTTTTTTCATGTATTTTGCTTCAATTCGGTGCTTAAAATTTCACGTAGTCTCTTAGCTCGCTTCTTCTGGAATGGGATTTATCTGGCAGGCAGGTCAGAGTTCAGATGCTTGGAGGCACGTAAGTACAGTGGCATGCTGGAAGGCGGCGAGAGCAGCATGTCGTTAGGCCTTCGACATGGGTGGTAGTGTCGTGTGCAACAAAACTCTAAAAAGGTGGTGATCCACGACAGATTGATGACGCAGCACATCCCCAATTAATAAACTAATGAATAACTAGCTGGTATTGTAGAGTAAAACACTTTGCAAATTTTCAGGAAATATATTAAATACTTTTCTTCCATAAAAAGTGTCAATTAACCAGTTTTCAAACAACTTGGGTCCCGCTGTATCACTCTGCACCTCGGCAGAGCAAGTCCGGGTGTCCGCCTAGGAAAGTTAGTCGTATCTGTGGTCGTCGTACATCGAAGCTTGTAGACAGTCGCCGGGAGATGGCCGGCTAAGATCAGTCGAGGTGTCATAGCGGGACAGGGAGGTGTAAGGGAGTGCTGGCACTGAGAAGTAAAGCCACGGGGGCGAGATCGCTCTAGCTAAATCTATTTCATGTAACTTCATTTTCAGTCTTTTTTATTTGTTCTCTTACGTAGCACTAGGTGTAACTAGTTGTGTTGCACAATATGTAACTGCATAGTCATCATTATGAGCGGAGAAAATATTTACTCGTGCGTACTAAGTTTGTAAAGCGCGGTACCCATCTACGACATCCTCTTGGGCAGACACTCAGTAATAATTATATTGTTACATCACCTGTTATATTTGACTTTGTTTTGATATTTTGTTTAGTTGCCGTGGGAAACTCGTTTAATGAAACAGATGGGTTATGGCTACAAATAAACAACCATAAGTAAGATATTCCTGGCTTTGTATTTGTTGGCAGTTATGGCATTATATTTAACCAAAAGAATAAAAACCTAAAGGACAAAGCTGCTATCTGGGCACGAGTAAGAGAATAAGCTGATGAACACCAAAACTGTGTATGTCCACTCCACACATTTTACTAAACCAAACAAATTCATCATCGACAACGCAGAGAGTACGACAGACTGTGACGAGGCACATTACAGTTAGTTTCTACGAATATTTGAATCCCTCTACACATCATTTTAAGTTTTTATGCTAAATATTAAAATGTAATATTTAATTTTTGAAATATGTCACTGTTAAACTATGAATCAAACTATCCGCCTGTGGATAATCGAGAGCATGCAACCAATACAAAAAACATTTTACACTAAAGACCAGTACTGGAAACTACAGAAAGTATAGTGAAAAGTCGATATGACATCGCACAGAGCAAGATAATTAGGTCATTAGATCGCTGATGTAGTTGGATCCAAGTTAATTAATTTTGAAGTGCTACCCCCTGCCCCAAAAATTAAATTTAAAAAATACTCTTAAAGTATAAAATTAACGTAGGTTAGCTACTAACTTAAAATAAATATAATTTTGTATATGCTACAAACAAAACTAAAAATGTATAAATCTGAAGAATAAAATGATGTGCTACTCTCAGTTCACTCTATAAGTTGAGTTCTAAAGTAAACAAATAAATTAATACCATTGCACTTCGCTAGATTCTAATTGGCTCGATTAGTGCAAGCCCCGACGTACTATTTCCAACAGACAAAACTGTGTACAGTCGGAATCATAGGAAACAACAACGCCCTATATATTAAAACTTTGCGTAAACATTTTGTATGTGTTATCGACATGCGGAAACAAAAATGACATAAAAACTTAATAAAAAAATTGACATCATGTGCAATTACAGTATACTTCAAAATTTAATTGTAATTATCAAGCCATGGCTAACGATCGTATTAAAATATTCTGATACTAACTTAACAAAATTTGGTACTACATGCAGAAAATAGATGTCAAGAAAATGAGTGATTAAACTTACTGTAAAATCCTCCTGGGTTATTTTGTACTTAGTTTCGGAAAAATTACATTTTATGTATCACCAAACAATCTGTCGATACTTCACGACACATATTCTGTTTTTTTTTGTAAAGAATGTTATACGAGATTTTTATTCTTGGGATATAAACATCACCACAGTTTGTTTAGTACTGAAGACATATATTCATGTTTCGAAAACCATGCAAGACATTTTCACTGTTCACGTCCAGTATCACATAACATAAACCGCAAGCGATGTAACCATAAACTGATGCGAGGACAGAACGAAATAATTCAGGAATTTTGGTTCAGACGAACTGGAACGGAAATAGATACACTGAAAAATCATTCACAGTAGCCACAACATTAACGTGTTAATGTTAAAAAATACATTGAAAAAAATAAAACGTTTCTAATTGTGATATTTCTGACTAATTTTTACTGAAGTAATTATTACTGAACTGATCTTTTGGTATTTTCAGAGTATCGTGTACCTCTAAATACCAGCAAGTGTACCGAGAAACTCGTATGTTTAACAGTGCGTCAGTATAGTTTAATAACTCGTGAATCAACTGAATGGATGTGTTGTCCGCTACGTCTGTGATGGATTGGTAATTTTATATGTACACGACAGATAACAAAGACATGAAATAGTTTTGCGATATCTGCTCCCTTTCAAGATTTAAAAAATAAAACTTGCTAAAGTTGCATAAATAGGGACCTGGGGGGCGATTAAACATCGCTTTTGAGAGGTGCAGCGCAAAATTTGCACTTGCGCTGCGTTGCTTTGCTTTGGTATTAAATATACAAATGCGCTGGTGCAAGTGGTCACGTGACGGCGCAAAGTGCCTGAAAATCTGCGACTAGCAAATGGCTCAACGCAAGTATATCTGCGCCCTTCGCGCATGCGCATTGGACAATTTTCGAGTGTATGAAAGTGAATTAACATAAAAGTTGGATATCCTTATCTGTATCCAGTGTTCTATGAACATTAATTATTTACGTTTTCGTGTACACATTTCAGCTTTTAATAGTTACGAAGTACAGTAGAAGTACGAAACTGAAATGTTTTTTACTAAGGAAGCAATTAAAAATGGGCAACGAATTATCCTTTCCCCGGAATATATTTTGAGGGTATTTTTACGTGGCACGCGACGAGAAAA
>PNEQ01128409.1:0-18994 GCA_003012365.1 Medauroidea extradentata
AAACCCCCTTTCTTTTTTTTATTTAACGAATACACAACAATGCAGCTATGGCGATTATGAGGAAGAGGTTTCATTTTCTCGTTGTATTATTTTTATAGGAGAAGGAAACAAGGTAGCTTTTGAACACTTACATTAAACATGCGTGTTTAACAGATTATTATTTCTGAGGCTGATTTTAAACATAGCCAGTCAGTAATACAAAATTCACAACAAGGTGTCTTGTTCGTTATTCGAACCGAGGTCTGCGGACCAGGAGTGGACCACTTTCACCAGGCCACGAACAGTAGTTAAAGCTTCGGCTGTCTGCAGTGACTTCACACTTGGTTCGCCTTTCCCTAATTACACCAGCTATGATCACAGAAGATATCGACGATCTGGCAACAACGCTTCCCGCGGCACGAGTCAGAGTTCGCGGGCTTACGTCTTATTGGCTACAGTATTTAGGCTGTAGTTCGAAAACGGTGCATCGGAGACCCAAGGTTCCTATATTTTTCTGAATCTGCGTAGTGCCCCCGACCCGTGGTTTCAGTTTGTCGGTAACCTTTAGGAACACTCTGTATATATTCATAAAATAATTTTTTTGTTAAAAATTCAAACAATTTTGATAATAATTCAGACATTCACTCTTATTACACAAGACAACTAAATGACTTTCATATGCATTTTAAGAGGCTTAATGTATGCAATAAAAATATACACATTGCAGGCACTATGATGTTTAATAACCTGCCAAATGAGCTTAAACAAATGAGCAAGTCTAACGTCAAAATCTTTAAACCAATGTTTAAAATTGTTATTATTAAAACACACCTTTTATTCTGTAGAGGATTTCTGCAGTACAAAACTTTAGTTATATTATACAGTCTAGTGAAATTCTTCTGTTTACATAGTTTAAATATTTCTGAATTGTATTTTTACCAGAGACAGTGTCTAAGATGTGACTGTGTATGGTGAGTTACTGTGTCCATGAAATTTTCAACAATGAACTTCATAATATTAAGTTTAACATTAGTATGTAATATAATGTAATTTATTATAATTATTATTGTTTGTACCATGGTATTCAATATTTGTCAATAACTATGTGTCCAGTGTGAACTGTGTTTTGAGTATTGCTATGTCAGATGAGTCCGTAAAATTTGCTGCATACAATTTGTATTTTATAGGTATTCTATGTATTTATTGTATATATTTTACGAGTTCCATATCATATTAGCAATGCTCCAATAGGCATCAAATGGAATGTATTTTAATTAAATAAATAAAAATAAAAGATCGGCGGGTTTTCTCGAGATCCCCCGTTTCACGCCGCCAATTCATTCCGGCACAGCTCCATACTCACCTCATGTCACCCCTCACCAGCGCTGTCCAAATTCTCTCACTCACTCTACTTAACATTTTTTTACTATATATTAAAATCATTGTTGCGCAGCGATTGCACAGTTGTCAACTTCTCCAACTGAGTCACCGAGATCAGGTGTTACATGAGAAGCATTTTCTGGTAGTGAGCACTGGTGACCGGCCTGATAGCAATTCAACCGCGAAAATACGCCTTGGGGTCTAGATAGCTGGCTGAGGTAGGGGTGTGTGTGACGTCACCTGTGACGGGGCTGCCACCGCTGTCAGGAGGTCGCCACACCAGGGTGAGGCTGTGAGAACTACTGGCAGCGGCGCTGAGGGGCGGAGCTCCTGGTGTCACCAACACTGACAGCGAGTACGTCACCTCGTCCCTGCCGAACACGTTCTCCGCCGAGCAAGAGTAGTTCCCCGCGTCGTCAGCTCTCAGCGGCGCCAGGGCGAGCCTCTGGTCTGCTAGGAGGCGGTGCCTGGTTGGTGGCGGCCCGCCCCCGGGACCTCGCCATGTCCTGCTGGGGGCGGGCAGCCCCACCGCGCGGCACGCCAGTGTCACTCCTCGCCCCGCCGCCGCCCGCACTGCCTCCGAGAACGACGCTATCCTCGCTGGAACTACGCACACACACGTAACTCGAGCAGGTCTGACGACTCCTACCGAAGATTGCCGAAGTTGAAGACATCCACAGTACCAACAGAACGCAGATTAACAGGAAGAACTGGATGTCGTTGTCTTGGACATACTTCGCTGTGACGCTGACGTTGATATAAAAGTTGTTATAAAAGGAGTTGATATAAAAAAGGTTGTTATAAAATGGGTTGTCATAAAAGTTGTTATAAAAGGGGTTGTTATAAAAGAGGATGTTATAAAAGAGGTTGTTATAAAAGGGGTTGTTGTAAAAGGGATTGTTGTAAAAGGGATTGTTATAGGCTTAAAAGTTGTTATAAAAGGGGTTATTATAAAAGAGGTTGTTATAAAATTGGTTGTTATAAAAGAGGTTGTTATAAAAGAGGTTGTTATAAAAGGGGTTGTTATAAAAGGGGTTGTTATAAAAGGGGTTTTACTGTAGTATACTCTGATTTTGTTTTCCTATTCTCTTTAGTTTTCTTCTGCAGACACACGCATCGCAAAGGAGTATGTGCAATAAAGTGCATTCAAGTCACGCACTCACATTGCACAACTCTTTCTAATATCTAGCAGAAAGAAACAACTTACAAAGTTAAAGGCGAAGTTCCAAAAAATACCCTAAAAAAGGACAAGATAAACGAAATTAAAACCATCACGTATTCCCGTCTTCTGGCAGGGTCACAATACGTATGAGGGATCGCCAGGGTAAAGTTTTGGCCACCTGCTCGACTAGCGAGGAATGAATGAGATGAGTGTGGAGCAGCGACGGAATGAGTGAGGTGGAGGGATGATGATGCGGGAGTTCCCCGAGAAAACCCGCAGGCCAACGGCACCGTCCGCTGCGTTTCCTACAAGCCAAAAATCCGGGACCGGACCCGCATACGATCGAACCCAGATCGCCTAGGTGTGAGGCGAGAGGTCTGACCGCTCAACCATCGCGCTTCTTAGAAAGAGAACAAGTATTATCGTATAACATTTGAATAATAATAAGGGCCCAGAAGAAGTTGATTATGCAAGGTTCAATTACATATAGTAATCTTTGATCTTTAATATCTTGGTCCCAAAGAAAATCTCCTATGGACCGTTCAATTTATGCCTCAAAAGATACATTATTTAATGAAATAGTAACACACTAACAAGAGGCTAATTGTACTTAGTAGGTATCTTACCAAAAGTTAGATGTAGTAACAAACGATAGCACAATGCTACAAATGAAAAAAAAAAAATCGAAATTGCATTAAATTTTGGGTTATTAAGTTGGATTCTTTGCAGAGGATTTTGCTTTCTACTTCGGACGTATTTGGCGAAATTAAGGTTTTTGCCATTTAACGTTGAGTTATATATCTCTTAGCATATGTAACCTGCACAGTCATGACCCTTAAGGCCGTACTCTGTGGTTTTCCACATTAGTACAAAAGACTCAAAAATGTTTTGGAAAAGTGAAAGACTGTGTGCAATTGTACAACTGAAGGTATTTTTGTTAAATAATGAATAAAATATTTTGATTGATATTGGCTTACTTTGCTTACAAAATTTGTGTTACTTAGGGTATAAAAGTCAATGAAACCGTGCAGGTCGTAAGAAAAATAAAGATCATAAATAACTAAAGCATTGTAGTACAACATTGTAGTATTAGGCAAATGGAATGTGTGTCAAAAAAACTATATCCATCTAGAAGGGAGTTTTTGTCAACCATCTGAGGTAAAAAAAAAAAAACATTACGTATTAATGGTGCACAATCGCTGACGCCGACATTACGTACATTTTATTGCGACGCAAGACATTAAGCTCAGCGCGTGCATTGTATAGGTATAATATTTTCTCATCAACGTAGCGAAACCAATTATCAAGGACCGTTTCTTTTTAGTTTACTAATGTAAACTTCCAGAAACCTGCAGATTTTGTTTGATTATGATTATTCAAATGATTTATGTTTCCCTCAGTTTCCCTCCAGATGAACAAAGGGGTTGTTTCTTTAAAATAAGCCATTGCAGAGTTCTATCCCTTGTGTTTATCTAATGTCCTCGCTTTCGACTAGACTATAAGGTAAACAAAAACTAAAGAAACAAGATGTGTGCAACTAGGTGAAGTGCAAAGTGTAGTAATAGCAAAATGTTGGTACTTTTGCAAGGAAAATCTTTGGAAACCCAGTTACCAAAGATGTACCTTAGTAAACTATTACATATTGCTCTTATAAAAATAATACAACACACTTGCTCGTAAAATTACAAGTCATATACTTGTATTTGTAATTACAGTAAGGAAATATGACATTTCAATAATCTATTTTATTCTAATCGTGACAGTAAACTTAGTTATTAAATAATTATTTAACAAAATACTAACCCATTTCATTATTTTTTGTGGACTCTCTATCATACGATTCTACCTTTACGCTTAAATACAGCGCAACTTACCTCATAACCACCGTGACTTACATGCTACGTGTTCTTTTTTTATTTGTATATATTCAATGTACACTTCAAGGCCATAACGTACTTAATTTTGAAGCATTTTTAAGTAATATAAATATACACTGTATTACAGAAAAAAATTCCAAAGCATGCTGTTAATGCTTAACTATATAATTATCGACAAACTTTATAATTTTGGTAGACCAAAAATTTCTAAATATATTTTTGCAAATAAAATCCTTGTAAATTTACACAGAAATAACTTCACAGCTGTTTCGTACATTTACAAAACTTTGTAAAGTTCCGTTTGACCTTGCGGGGTAACTTTGACCACTAAAAATTTTGGTTTTTATATTGTTTAGTGACGAAAGTTTCAAACATTAGCTATAAGGATAAAAGGAATGATTTAAAATACTCGGCTCAGATTACCTGTTTATTTATCAGAGAACCCGAAAACTAATATGTTGAATGGTCAAAGTTTACGGTTACAGCGAAATGCAGAGTTCTTTTTACAATGTAATGTTTACCTCTGGACACGGGAGCCTGGGAGACACGGACACTGGTAGGACCCTCGCCCACTATGGTAACTGCTGTCACCCAGAACTCATATCTCTGGAACTCCTTAAGGCGTCTTGCTTCGTATATAAGCTCCTCGTCTCCAGCCACTGTGTCGTGTGTCTCCTGTCAACACACCTCCCTGTCAGTTGGCAATACTGGGAACATGACGCTTCTGTACCACACAAGCACATACATTCAACAAACACTAATTGTATAATCAGTCACGTATAACTTCGATAAAACTCGACAGTTACTTGTGGACAATAACTGTAAATATTACGTAATATGTGTAACAATGCAAGTCAGAATTTACAGTGCAAATCGTAAATTGGACACCTCAGGTTAATTTTATAACTATAAATTGCTAATGACTTAGCTCGAAACCTCTACAACACAAACATTTTCTTACACTAAGAACTGCCAAATTTTACTGTAGTTACGCGAAATAGAATATAACAATACTTCTTTAAAATACTTACTAAAACAAATTTTCTTCTCAAATACACTTAACTCTTTTACATTAGAACAGCTCTCTCCCCCCCCCCCCCTTTTTCTGTTTATGTATATATCAAAACAAGAGCAGAAATATCAGAAAAAGGTGTTTCTAAGTTATACATTAACCGAACCTATTACAAATATGAAATAATACGCTACAGAATTTGAATACCTATATTAGTGTTTGTTTTATCATTGAAGTAAATAATAACGGAAATAACTAAATGTACTTCTTCTTCTCCTGTAAAATTTCGCAGTACAGTAATAAAATAATTTACACCTTAAAACAATACATTAATTAATGACAACATAAAATTGATAAATATTTGCTAAATTTCTTATATTCACCGACAGAAAAAAATGGATGAAATTGGCCTGCCTCAAAATGTTATTACGATTATCATAAAGTACATAACGGCACTCTTCCTTCAGTGTGAATTATCTAAGTTAAGAAAGCGAGTTAGTCTATGCATGGATAAGTTCCCAGAATTGTAAAATTTGTTTTTAGACACACCAGTAAAAAAAAAAAACAATTTACACAATAAAATATGTCATTAACAGTATAATTTCACTACAGTGGAACCCCTGAATTACACTTCTCAAGGGACCAGTATAAAATGGTGTAAAATGCAGGAAAGTGTAATCTGCGGGAAGGTTATAATGTAAAATCATTCAATGGGACCACATAAAATACAAACAGTGTAAATGGCAGGGAAGAGTAGAATCAGGGGGTGTAATTCAGGGCTTCCACTGCATTAGTAATCTTTTTAAGCTGATTCGTATTTGGTGTAAAAAAATGTGTGCATTACTTTTTTTCGCAGGACCTAAACACACACCCTACCTGTTCTTGAAATGTTTTGCTGTGATTTGCGATTTTTCCTTTTTTTATCGAAACTACTTTATGTATATGTTCAAATATAATACACATTTCTAATATAAAAATGTATTATTGAAATTTACATTATAATAAAATAATGAGTGCATAAATGTCTTAATATCCTAATAAGCACAGGATTTTTTAAGTGAACTTAATTTTTCTTGAAAATAACCATACTAACCCTAGGAAATGTTCTTTATTAATCAAATAAACTTGGAACACTGCATATCTCGATGCGTTACTGGGCTATACATTAACTTGGTACTTGCAATATTTTATTATATTCCATGGGGTCCAAATCTCCCTCTTTTACAGAAAATGCAAAAGTAGCCCCATTTTGCACATTAAAATCCCAAATTTCTCAGGGGAGTGCTCTCTGACCAGTCACTTTATTTAGGAAGGATGGAATCGGCGTTACTTTATAATATTCCCTAATTCAGATTTCCATAAAATGCTCATTGGCGTTTTAAAAAGTCATGGTTACTGTAGTCCAATGTTACATAAAATATAACCTAGTAATAAAGCGTATAAAACCAAAAGTTTGCATTACGAAATTAACTCATGAGCAGAGCGACTGCTTTGTGGTGAAAATAATTTTGCAGAAACTGGTTTCAAGCTGTACTTTGTGGTCAATAATTGATGTTCTTTTGTTAACTCTCAGTGTCTTGGGATTCTACCTGCTACTCTCAGATGTGTGGTGTCTCCGTAACCTTCTTCTGATTGGCACAGTCAAATAATTAGTAATTAGAGGCCCGGAAATTTTGCGGATTCATTTGAGAAGACGTTGGATTTCAAACTTCTGTACTCGTTCATTACTTTCGTGATTGGGCGAGTTTTAGTGGGACTCTGACTTGAGGACTGTGAACCAATACAGACCTGCATCAATATATTCACAGACTCCTGCGCTACCTTGTCTCATGTACAACTGGCCACTCACTGGAGCAGCAGACAATGTACTAGTATCTGAGGACATAGTATATACAGGACTGTGCAGTCCAACCTGCTGGGCGTTGAACCCGCTACATTTACGGGTCACTACTAATGAGTAGAGGCACGAGTATTTCGCGTATTAATCTGGCAACAGTCTAGACTTCTCAGACCTATACACACACTGGCCAAAGTCAAATATACATTGGCTTGAACCGTGACACGTGTTACCACCACGACTTGTTTCCTTATTTATCACTGGCTTGCAGTCGTCAAAGATGTATAGGAACAGGTGTCGTCTAATCACATATGTAGTGAAGTATACAATATTGGCGTTCAACCTGACTTAGAATCAATACGCGAAATAATCTTGCCTCTACTAATATGTGACGGCTTTACACTAAGACACGGTGCCAATAACCATGAAGCAAGCTGATCTTTAGACACTGAAACAAGCTGGTAAAAAAAAATGTTTCCCGCGAAAATCAGGTGGCCCATGAGGTTTGGGTCGCCACCCTGGGAGAACTTTTCACGATCTGAGAGACTAAGCTGGCCTCAACCCGATATTTACTATAGGTACCTTGTTGTCTGCGTGCAGGGATCTTGTGTATATGTAGTACTTGATGATGTGGCCGTTAGGTTCCTGAGGACTTCGCCAAGACACAAGTATGCTGTCTGCATTCATGGCGAGGGCCTTGATCATATCTGGCGGCCCCGGCACTGCAACAACAAACATGAGATCTTTGAATGTTTGTTGCAATGTAGCTTTATAGTGTAAGTAAAACCTCTCTATAAAGACCCTTCATGGTTCCCCAGAATAGGGTCTTTATATGGAGGTGGTCTTTATAAAGAGGTTTAATTGTACAGTAAAACCCCTATTTAAAAGCCCCACAGTTCTTGAGGAAAGGGTTGTTATAGAAAGGTAGTTGTTATAAAAGGGGTTGTTGTAAAGGGGTTTTACTGTAAATGTAGTGTTTATGTGCATACACCATTATTTATGATTTGTCGACAAAACCTATGTAACAATGATCATGCAAGCCACTGATTGTATCGAAGATACTGAAGTACTTCATGCAGAAGAATTAACACAAAATTTTTTCTTTCTTTCCGAATCAAGAAATACCGAATTAGAAATTCAGTCACAATGCAATAATAATACAGACATAAATTCAAACAAACACCTAATTCGCAGTTAATATGGAATTCGACAATGATTACAGTGGACAACCCACAAATTACTGTAAAACATACAACGTAGGCATTCTTCGTCGTTTGAAACCAGTGTTGTCTGTTTCCTTATAGTCATTTGTGAAATGTCAGCTGATGTGCTATATTAATTTCACATTCAGTTTTTGTTTTCATTTATGAGTGTCTGTTACTGACATGGTGGTGTATTGTTGCAGCTTTAAGTAATTTCCAATTCGGAAATTCTTGACTTGAAAAAAAAAAGTAATTTTCTGTTAATTGTTCTCTATAAAGTAAGCCTACATCAGTACTTTTCTATATGTTTAATTGCCCTGTTTTTTTTTTGTGGTTTGCGTAATCACCATTACACAGGTTTTGTCAACAAATCATAAGAAATGGCGTATGTTCATGAGCCCATGTACACTTATAACAGCAACCGTACTACAGAATATTTAGGAATACAGAAGTGAATTAGCTGGTATGACGCAGTGGGGTAGGAATGAGGGGTAGGTATAAGGGTGTACATCCCCTCTTTTTATCCACGGAAATAACGGTGGAAATATGTTAAAAACCTAACTGAGAAATACTAAGAGTCAACCGAGGTGGAAAGGACTTTCACTACAATGAATTCCCAGAAACATTCATTAGGATGTTAGTGAAGTTATCAGAGATAGCAAATATATCATTACAACTCCCACCTAACACCCCCTCCCCGCTAGTAGTTGAAAATCGTTCCTACGCCACTGGTAGGACTACCAACACAGTCACACACGCCAGCAAAATAACTACGGGGGCTTATCGATGGAGAACGGGATTTTTAATGAAAATATTTTTGCCCCACTTTGTTTCAGTGCCTTACGTGCACACCTGCAGCTCAACTTCATGATTATTGACAAGAGTCTTTTGTGTAGAGTCGTTATTCATTATAGACTGAGCCAATTAGTGCACGGATAGCTGCGATATATCACGTCTGTGATTTGCGGGTTTAACCTCCAGACATTGTATGTTACGGCATCCAATCACTGACCACAAAGCAGAGATGCACGTGCGCACGTAAGGCACTGAAACAAAGTGCTGCAAAAATATTTTCGCGAAATTTCCTATCTCTACTTGCCGACAATCCCCGTAACGCTGGTCGGCAGCCAGACCAATAAGAAACCTGTTGTAACATGCAGGAAATAAACCGGAACCGTGAGAGGGGGAGGTGCAAAGGAGCGAAGTTATCAACAACCTCGGCAGCCAATAAGCGGTGAAGTTCGCTTGTATCAAATGAGTCACCACATCATTTTACGTCTGTATTACTGTGTAGTCTGTGTCCATCCACTAGTCTTGTAACCCGACACAGTTACGATGGGCAGGTATGAAGGGTAATCATAATTCCTCCACTTAATTTCCTTTACGAGCTCGACCTGGTACCAAAAATGCCATATCTCATATTTCTGGTACCGGGGCCAATACATGTTTTTAATATATATTTTTTCAACTGAACTGCAAAATTATGTTGAATATTGGTGAATGACATTTAAACTACGAGCTTCTGTATCTCGTCTGACTTTCTAATTATCAGCGTTTACATTCAAACAGGGCTGTATATACAACCGTCGCATATCGATTCCATTTTTCACAAGAATACGTTTTTGACCAAAATGACTAGTATTATATCCTAGAATATTGCCTTTTCTATCGGGTCATCCTTTATAATTCGCACCCATGATGCAGTGCCCACATAAATATATACATGCATACATTCAGATTTATGGATGATAACAGTGTAATATAAACGGAACACAAAATATGTTCATTTGCACAGATATATAACTTATGTTGTTCGTTCCATTGTTAAATAAAAAGTACAAATGATTTTCACGTTAAAGATGCTTGGTTATATTTGTATACTTGCTTCGGGATAAAGTGAGCATTCAAAAATGCCCTTCTAAAGTTCTATTTCCAGACAATTCGTATCTTTCCGCACGTAACGACGGGAAATGTCTAACCTCTCTGAACACGTCACTTAACGTTTGCGCGTTAAGATAACTTGTGTAGTCGGCAGGAGCCAATACAGTTCAATGAAAATATTTTATTAATTATAAATAACACAAACACATCGAATTGGGTAGATTTTATTTTAGTATTGTTTCATTTTAATAAAACTACATTCGGCAATTCGCTACCAACCGTATAACGAGTAAGGTAACTATTGATAAAATAGAATTATATGCAATAATGGCTAGTGATTTTTTTAAACGTTAAGGACTTGGGCCCGAGTTTCTCGACTTTCGAGAGAATTATGATTTTTAATCCATACGAGAGTCAATATCGTAAAATTGCTTCGTAACTTTTTTGCAAATTGGTTTTACTATGCAATGTAATTTTTTGAGACAAACTGTAGGATGAGTATAGATAATTTATCAATTAAAAGGAAATTTCGTTAATTAACTAATTAGCAACTATTTTGCAGTCTTCTGACTCGACAAAATTAGAGTACGCAGTTTAAATCAGTCATAACAAAGTTACAAAGCGATTTTACGATATCGGCTCCCATTTATGTTTTAAAAAATAATTGTCGTTAAATGCGAAGAAACTCGGGTCCATGCCCTTAAATCTTTAGTGCTCAGTCTATCCCGAATGACCTATAATGTTAATATTGCATTAAGTACAGAAAACTATTTTGTATTTCACCACCTACGGATGTTGTTTTTGTTTATGTTGGTATTGTATTTGACGCTATGCTGCGAGCAGACAGCTATATGGTTGTATATAGTTACCATCCTGGTCGGTGAGACAGAAGACAGGAACACTACGGACGCCTTCACCAGCCCGGGTGAACGCTAGTACTCTGACACTATAGTTGGTAAACCTGGCTAGTCCGTGCAGAGTCGCTTCCAACCCTGCAGTCTTCTTCACCTGGGACGACGCCTGCGCAGCTGCAACACCGCACAACACCACACTATTCTCTCTCCATATCTAATTCTACAGCGAATGTGTTCTTCAACAGGCGGTTTAAATTCGTTCGGGATAAAGTGAGCGCTAAAAATTTAATCTTTGAAAAATATCACTAGCTTTTGCTACATTAAGGGTGCGGTCACCTCAGTTTTCAACGTCTTTATTTATTTTTATATTAGTACCAGATATTTTTTTCTTATTTTAGACATAAATTGTGATACAATCTTCCTCTTAGGAAACTTTTGTATCTCTCATAGTTTTTGCGTAATAAGTCGTAAACGTCAAAATTGGCACTTTACGGTTTTAAGTACGCCAATAAAACCAACTGACATACCAAACCGACAAAATTCACAGTGTATAACAATGTTGTAGGCTGTGATTTGACATACATAAAAACAAAAAATAAAAAAATGCTGAAATCTGAAATGAAAATTAAAAAAAAAAAATTTAAAATACAAAAAATTTATTTTTTTGTTTTCATATATGTCAAATCATAGCCTACAACATTGTTATATAGTGTGGATTTTTCAGTTTGGAATGTCAGTTGGTTTTAGTGGCATACTTAAAATCGCAAAGTCCAAATTTTGACGTTTACGACTCATTACGCAAAAACTATTAGAGATACAAAAATTTCCTAAGAGTAAGATTTAATCACAATTTATGTATAAAAAAAGAAAAAATTATATGGTACCAATATAAAAATAAAAAAAGACGTTGAAAACTGAGGTGAACCACGCCCTTAACTCTAGTTGCCTTAGTGTATGTGTGGTTGGCAGCGAAATGACGCGGTATAGTTACATGTATTTCCCTATTTAAATACAACAATAACTAAATAAAAGCAACCGAAATCGACGTAATTGTATTAACATAGTTAATAAATTTTTTTATCAAACTCTATATGTTCCTATAGACTGCACACTTTATCTTACACGCGCAAACAAAAAGTGACGTCACCAGAGAGGTTAGACATTCCCCGACGTTTGCCGTTAATAGCGGAAAGGTACGAATTGGCTGAAAATGAAATTTTCCAAGGCTTTATTGAATGCCCACTTTATCCCAAACTAAAGTTAATTCTACTACAGGTTATAAATAAACTGTGCTTTCTTACGGGACAGCTTGGCAAAGGTGAAAATTTCTACCGCTAATTTCACTGCTATCGCTTAGATACCAGAAAAATACGAAACCATAGTAAAATAAAATTTAAATATGCTCGGAAATGACACAAGTCGTTTAACTTAATTTTAAATTGAATACAAACCAATTTCGCGTTTTAAATTATCAACTTAATGTAACTTAAAATTAAGGAAAGCTCTGTTGTTGGTCAGTTTATATCCATTACCGATACCAGCGCTCAAGCGGCAGAAATGTTCCCTGTGACAAACATTTATTATTGGTCTTTCTAACATGCAGTAGAATTAACCTATACACCTATATAAAATGCCTACCGATGTTAGGATGGGTTATTTGAAACCTTAATCGTTAAGATCATGCTAGGTAGTTTTTTCCACATTGGTTCAAAAACTCAAAAATTTTTTTAACGGAATGCTTCAAAAAATTGAAAGCTAAAGGCAAAAAAGTTTTTTAAATGAATGCTCTGAATAATTCACGGCTAAGGGCTGCTATACGATGCAAAATTTAAAATGATAGAGCAAGACAACGCTAACCCACATTTTTAGTATTTGAGTTTTATACAGGAACACAACGGTAAACTCATACTGTTCATTCCGGTATAACACATTAAACAATATGACCATAAATGACAGCACAGTGCATACTCGTATGCTATATATATACATACATATATACACACACACACACACACACACACACACGAGTTTTTTTTCAACCAATCGACTGTAATAGAAAAACGGAAATGAATTAGGAAATCATTTTATTGTCAAAAAAAAAAAAAAACGTACATCTTTACACAATTTTTTTCCACATAATCCCCTTGCACCCTTCCGGTTTGCGCCAACTATGAACTTGTATTACATAACTTCACCTCTTTTTTTTTTTTACAAGGAATCTTCTCGTGAAGATTATAACACACTTTTAATAACATTCTGTACAGCACAACTATTAATTTTGTACTTTAGATTTTTAAAAATTTAAGTTATCATAGTTACCGTAAATTATTTTTAAGGAACCGTGTTGCACTAAGTTTGCTTTTTCCTCACACTGGCGGACGATGCCGCAGGTCGGCGGATTTTCTCGGGGATCTCCCGTTTCCCCCGCCCATTCATTCCGGCGCTGCTCCATACCCACCTCATGTCATCCCCCACCAGCGCTAAAGACCTCGATGTTAAGGGGCCCGCCTCGTTGCCATAAAATCACACTGCAGCGCGTTTGAAGAAAACGTTTTACACCGAAACTAATACAGGTGTGTTTACGCCGTTTGTCTACGAAAAGAACACACACTTCAGACGACTGCCCTTAAGTACTTTCAAGACAACACATGTATTAGAAATCCCCTTTTAGGGCACGTCAAAATGGGTTAAAACGGGGTTTTCAGGCTGCTATAGCGGAAAATATACTAGCCGAATACATGTGAAACCACTTAAGGGTAGTGCATTGGACTTTAGTAAAGTGATTTCGTAAATAAAACAATAGGGTCACCACTTAAAGTACCATAGGAAATTTGTTTTTTTCGCGAAGACTGCACGCCTTAAGCGTAGAGGCGACGCACCGTTGTATGGCCCATACGACGTCGCCCTCAGCACCATACCTCACTCACACAAACACATGTGCCACGAGGCGGGCCCCTTAAGCGCTGACCAAAATCTCTCACTCAGTCCTCACACTGGTGTGTGTGTGTGTGTCGGTGTGTATGTGTGTAGCAGATATGCCTACCTTGTCTGGGGCTGGCATGCCGGTAGGTGACCTTGTAACCTTCAAGGATACCATTACGATGGTCAGGGTCTGGTGGATCCCACTGCAGCCTCAGGCTTGTTGACGATAAGGGCGAGCATCGCACGTTCTGTGGCGCCGCGTCCGGCACTGAAACACACATAGATGCGACCTAACCTCCCTCATGAGGTAAATTCATGTCTTATAGGAGATCACGTGGCAAAAACACACAAGTGTATATTTGAACGATGTAGTGTTAGTTTTACAAACGTTAATTTTGACTAGATTTTCCACTCGTGAAACCCTTTAGCAATCTCATAGTCTTTCCATAGCGACAGGTCAAAGTCAAAATTTGCAAGTTACGGGAACATGCTAATAGCAAAAACCAACTGACTTTCACGAATTAAATAATTTACACTGGAATTAGATAATATGGGTCATATGCTAAATTATTAAAAATAATACAATGTAATTCCTTTGTATTTTAAAAAATTCTAAAACTTACGATAATATTCTTCATACATGCAATTTTTTAAAAATTCAAAGGGACTAGGTTGTATGGTTTTAAATATTTTAGCATATGACCCATACTATCTAATTTCAGTGTAAATTATGTAATTCGAATAAGTCAGTTGGTTTTTGTTATTTTCATGTTCCCGTAACTTGTAAATTTTTACTTTGACCTGCCACTATGGGAAGACTGAGAGCTAAAGAAGATCCACGAGTGGAAAATGTAGTAAAAAGTAACGTCTGTAAAACTAACACTATGTCTAGCAATTATAAAATTACCCGTTTCTGCTACGATAACGCTTAAGGATTGCAGACAGTTGGTTGCTGCTTAAGTAAAGTGGAAAACAGTCTTGTTTACGTGTTCGTCAGGTCTACAATTATTTCCCTTTAACCCACTTCACTAACAATACTGTCCAGTAGCGAAGCGTGGAAGGAGGGGGGGGGGGGGGTGTTAACCCCCCCCCAGAGCCTATCGGAGAAAAAAGTCAGAAAAAAAATTACAATGAACAGGCGGACTGTCCAAGTTTATTTTAAATGAAAATGTTTGAAATTTGAGAAGATATCAAATATATTCTGCATCTATTTTATTTACACAATAAACAAAAATTATATATATATATATATATATATATATATATATAATTTTTGCTGGACAGCAACTCCCCCAGCAAAACTTCTTCCCCCCCCCCCCAAATCAAATCCTGGCTGCGCCACTGAATAACCACTACCAATTTTCACATTTATTAGTTTCTATTGGTCCCTTATGTGTCATTCTTTCCATTAGCGGAAAGGTAAATTTGATAAAGCATTTTCATTCAACTGTATGTATCCAGGGCGGCCATCTTCTTTCTCCACCCATCACGGCCACGAACGAAGTGGGGAGAAGAAAAACAAAAACGTTCGTAGACGTAACGAGTTCATACACCAGACGTGCATCCAGACACAGAATATTTAAGAATACAGAAGTGAAACAGCCGGTAGGACAGCGAACTCAGTCACACACGCCAGCAAAATGGCTTCCCTGGCCAGCAACATGGCGGAAACACCTACCGCCAATCAGCGTAAGGTGGCTGCCCTGCTAGCCGGCAGCCAGACCAATAGGAAATCTGCAGTAACATACAGGAACCAAACATACACGGGGCTGTTATCAACAACCTCGGGCAACCAATAAGCGGCGAAGTTCGCCCGTATCAAATAAGCCGCCACGTCATTTCACGTCTGTATTACTGTTTAGTCTGTGACCCAGCAGAGCCAGTGATTTTTGGTTAAAAGAATGTCGCATCAACTTATGTGCACGTCTGCAGCTCTGCCAAATGGTCATTGGTTAGAAATTTCTAACTCTCATCGTTGTGTGGTTCTAACAGCAAATCACAGACACGTGGTTTCACAGTAAACTTATTGTGATTGGCGCAGTCATATGAGCAACGCCTCTTCGCAAAGACAAACTACCAATAACTGGAAGCATAGTTGCAAGCGCGCATGTAAACGATTGAATAATGTTGGCACAAAATTGGTTCCACAAAATATAATTGGTTCTACAAATAAGCAGACAGCTAAGTACGTATGTAGGTGTACGTCGTTCGGGAAAAAGTAAGCACTAAAAATTAAACTCTTGGAGTATATCACTAGCCGTTACTGTACATAGTTAAACTTTAATTATAGTTGCCTTATTGTTTGTATGGTTTTTCATTATGGCATTTCAAAGTCAATATTTGCACGATTTTACTTCATACACCCCCGGAAACCGATTAACATTATGAAACGAAATAATTCATAGTGAAAGTACATGTTACGCTCTGTTCCTTAGTTAGCAATAAAGAAGATAATGACCACTCGATGGGACTTACTACTGGTGCAAAACATATAATTAAGGGAGAAGTAAATGTGTATTTCTGGCCAAAGTTAATTGGAGCCATTACTATACATTACTATAGTTATTGAATATCTTGAAAGAGTGTCAATTAAAATTATATCCTATTACAGAGAGTTTTTCACTTTTTCCTCATTATATTTTTGGTTCATTATTATAAATACAACTATTATGCTGGTATAAACCTACAAAAATTTAGAGTTGTGTCTTAATACATCTTTACATTTTGAGACATACAGTCGTGTCTTCTTTAAATTGGCGGGAAGAATAGGTAACAGAAAAATTGTAAATCTGAACAGCAAGACATTAATGATTATATCTTTAAGTACATTAGACAAACATTTTATTTCATTCGGGTGTTTACATACAAATTCATAACAAAGTATAAGTCTGTTTTCCTTTAATTTGCTCTTCTGAAAAGTAGCAATTTTGCAGTAACGATACTATGTATATTGCACGACGAAATAGGCTACTAAAACGCCATTTTAAATATGCACGTTTTTGAAAGTCAATACGGAAAATCTATAAAATCACAACACTAGATAATGATATTAGCCAACGTTATGAGAAAACATTTTCCCAGAACGATGCATTAGTTAAGCGGGGTCTGTTATGTCGGCGTTAAATGCACGAGATTTCGGTGTCAGAAATTGCTCTTCAAAAATACGTCATCCGAGACAAATTTTTGCTCAGAATTTTTTTTTTTTTTTTGCAAATTGGCTTCGAGAAACTTACAACTTTAAATTGATGTTTTTAGCGCTGAGTTATATACCACGCCGTCTCTCGGCCGTGGGTTCTTGTTTATTTTGTTTTTGAGAGTTCAATTTTTAAAATGCTGAAAAGGAGCATATATCGCAAAAACCGTTACATAGGAATTAATGTTCGAAGTAGTTTGTACTACGCAGAATATTTTTAAAACATAAGTATGTATAATTTTGGCTAATTATCGACTTAACTAATTTTATCAAAATCAATAACTAGCCAAAATTATAAAAACGTACGTTTTGAAAAAAAAAAAAGACTATGTAATACAAAAAATCCCAACATTTGTATATAACAGTTTTGTAATATCGACTACCTTTCAGGTTTAACTAATAAAACTTACTAAAATATCACAAGTAGGGACCCGTGGCCTGTAAGGATTCGTTTACCCAGTCGCAGTTACGAGGACGTGTTTATGTTAGACAGTTGGTAGGCTCGTCGTTATTTACCTACCACCCTCGAGAGTGGTGACGAGGAGGGGCGGGGAGGCGGGGCCAGCACCCACGGAGTTGAAGGCGTGAACTGTGACCTCGTAGCGAGCGTGCTGACGTAGCGGTGACAACAACACTTCTAGTCGACTATTCTTGACGGTACGAAGCTGTGTGGCTCCGCTGGGAACCTGCCTGTAGGACACCCTGTAGCCAGTCACATCGCCCCCTCCAACCGGCGCCTGCACACACACACATCTCTGACGTCACATTACAACTGAAGGAGACAGGGTCGCCATTACACCCTGTAGTCAGTCACGTCGCCCGCTCCAACCGGCGCCTGCACACAAACACATCTCTGACGTCACATTACAACTGAAGGAGACAGGGTCGCCATTACACCCTGTAGCCAGTCACATCGCCCCCTCCAACCGGCGCCTGCACACACACATCTCTGACGTCACATTACAACTGAAGGAGACAGGGTCGCCATTACATCCTGTAGCCAGTCACGTCGCCCGCTCCAACCGGTGCCTGTACACAAACACATCTGTGACGTCACATTACAACTGAAGGAGACAGGATCGCAACAACAGAGTAGGGCACCCTGTAGCCAGTCACATCGCCCCCTCCAACCGGCGCCTGCACACACACATCTGTGACGTCACATTACAACTGAAGGAGACAGGATCTCAACAACAGAGGTGGTCATGCGCAGTTAACTTTCCACCCCCTCCCCCTTCCTTCCACATACAAATTTTGAGCAGGAGCAAACATTAAACAATCTACCTGTTTACATAACATAATTTTACATGTTCTTTACATTAATAGTATAATATATAATTGAAAGTCACTTCATGAAAGAAAAACTCTATTATTCAAAATGGTGACCATTGTACCTCCTAAAAATGAAAATTAGAACAGTAATAATTATTTTTTTTCTTGAAGTTTTAATTGTACTGCTCCTGGAGGAGGTATACACTGTAAAAGAAATTGTATGTTGTAATTGATTATTTTGCTTATTTATGTATATATATATATGTATATACGCGTTCTTGTACATAATCATTACTTTATTTGAATGTAGGCACCAAGTCTTCCACAATACCACAGCTGAAACTCACAATAATGTAATCGAAATAGTGTTGGTAGTAAAAAAAAATGTAGTTTATTTCAATGACAAAGAAAATGTAATGTATA
>PNEQ01128413.1:0-16477 GCA_003012365.1 Medauroidea extradentata
TACAAGAAAATATATTTAGATAGAATATAAGTAATTCCTAGCATTGTAACAGAAACTTTGATAAATAAAAATTGATAAACACTGTACATGTGTTAATCTAACTACATCAATACTTGTAGTCTGTTTTCCCCGAAGTTGGTGGAACATGGTATGATCCCATTTTTAAGGATTCATTTCGCCCTATCTACTGTCACCCCCCCGATCTACTCAACTGAAATAAATTTTCAATGTTGGCAACCAAATATACAACTACGCATGACAAAACAATGGGTGAATTCCCCAATTAACTTTTACATAACCGGGTTTGCTAAATTTGATTAGTTTTTTAATTTGTTGAAGAATTCCAATATACAAATAACTATAAATAAACCCTTGATCTAACGGCATTGCACGGTGCCAGGAAATTGTGTCGCTAGAACACAGATGTCGTTAGTCCTCAGGTAACTAAATTTGACCTACGCCCGCCCAAATAAAAAAATTAAGTGGGTTTTTTTCTAAAATTTGTGTAGAACAATTACAGACGTAAAAAGTTTTCGTTGAAATTATATTTTAGTACGATGAAAACATGTCTTCAAATAAAATGGTACCCCACAATCCCCCACCGTGATGTGCGTGGTAGAGCGGCGTTCTCGGTCTGGTTGCCTACGCACCCGGCGCGCGCTTCAACTATATTCCAGCCAAAGTTTATAGCATTTTTAAACAGTTTTTTTTTTCACAGCTGCATATTTTCTAATTTATGATAACTGCATTATGTTATTGTTTAATGTACATATAATTATTTTTAATTAACGTTTTACTGCAATCTATTTAACTTTGCTTAGCTTTGATAAATTTTTAAAATATTAATTTTTTCCACGGTTCCTGGAAATAATGTTTTTAGATCGCAGATGTCGTTTAGATCCAATGTTGTTAGATCGGGGGTTTACTGTAGTACCTGACTTGCGGTGGCTAACAAAAACAAGTAAGACTACGTCATAAATGGGTTAGCCAATAAGAACGCGTTTTCAGTGTTTGTGGCAGTGTTTGAAAATATGGCATTTTTGAAGCTGAATAATTCGAAAATTACAATGTTCACGGAGCTATTACTTTGCCTGGCTGCATTTGGTACTGAAATAATTCTGAAGAATGAGGTAAATATTATAAACTTTTTCTAGGAATTTTCCCTATTTAGGTTTGTTATATTTAGGATAAGTTATTTTACTATTAGTTTTACATTTTTCATTATGGTAGGTTACCTTAAGTAAGGTTATGTATCCAAACCTTACCTAACCTGACAAATAATTGAAAATTTAATAATTGTAAAATGACCTAAGCTAATGAAAATTTTCAAAGTTAACAATTTTTCTTAACTTATGACTACTTCTAATATCTATAGAAACAAATTTCATCAATGGTTTGGCTGGTAAGTACACGATGAGTAGTGATTCTCAATATTTACTATTCACGTAAATTATTTAATTTAAATGTATGTATATTATTGTATCGACACTGTTTCTATCCTGTATGGAACTGATGTCTGTTAATATTTAAAATTAAGGTTTTCAAATATTAAATTTTTTTGGTGTACAGGCTTTTTCAGGCAAGCATGCAAGTACTACTGTGTGTATATCATGGGGCTTGCACAGAATATGGTGTACACTTTTTTGTTCATGTGTTTATCACCTTTATGCTCAAGAAAGATAATTGTGTACTGGGTTGAGCATACATGAAAAACGACAAAATTATTGTATATAAGACTACTACTAGCCATTGGTATTTTCTTAAGAACTTTGCCACTGGCACATCTATGGTTCACAATTAACTCTGGTGGGGTTCTTTGAACTGATTTTTAAAAACTAAGTAGTTAGAGGTAAGTGTGAAACATTACGTACTTGAATGGTCTTAGGAATGAGAGTTGGTACACTTGCCACTGAGCAACAGCACACCATCATGTGTTTAAAATTGCCTTTGAAGGGCATAAATTAATTTATATCTAATTACTTCCCAACAAATAACAACCGTGGTAAGATTCAGAGAACTTGTAGACACAGAGAGCGGGATGGCAGCCCATGTTAGTGAGGACGGTCAGGGAGTGGAATGTGTTGCAAGAAGATTTGGTGACAGCCAGGAGAGTGGGGCAGTTCAGGAAGTACTTGTTGAGGGGAAGTGATTGGGAGGACAAGTTCTTGCCCCAATTACAAGGGGATTACATATTATTATTGTCAGTAATATTAATAATAAAAATGTGTGCAGGAACTATTCCTACTTGAAAATATGTCTAAGTGAGCATTTACCAGTAAGACTTATTCTTCACAAAAACTGTAGCAGTACTGGATCAACTATAAATTATGTGGCACATTTTACAGATTATATTCATGCAAAGAATTAAGATTACATTTAAGGAATGCCTAAGTTGCTGCAACTGCAAAAGGTTCAGTTGTTCTTTTTGATAGCTCAAGTAATATTCAATTACAGTAATCCCTCGATCTAATGACTAGGTAATTATGTCGTTAGATCGCCAATGTTGTTAGCCCCGAGGTAATTAATTTTAGTTGCCCCCAAAATATAGTTAAAATTTTAAAGAGTGTTTTTCCTAAAAGTTTATGTAGAACAAGTACTAACTCAAACATGTTTTTCATTGAAATGTTATTTTAGTTCAATGTTAAGGTGTCTTCCAAATAAAATGGTACCCCACAATCCCCCGTCGTGGCGTGTGGCAGTGCAGCACATTCGGTCTGGTTGTGTAGGATGGGTGAGGGGAGTGGCCAGGCAGCTGGCCTTGGCTTGCCTCCCTCTCTGCTCGTGCGTGCAATATTCACCCATTGTTTCGTGTGAAGCACATTCAGACCACAACAGAACAACTTGTATTATTTACGTGAAATTATACTGCAAGGATTTTAAGACCTTTCAGTACAGCCATTGAGTATTTTTTTGCGCAAGAACTGTTACAGCACATCTACATTAGAAGCGCTCAAGTGATACTAATAAAAGTGCATATTAAGGAGCAAACATTTTAAAAAGTGTCTGTTTTTTTTTTTAAACTCAAACACCTATTATGAATGTGAATTTAGAGTTGCTCTTAAGGGCAAAAAATGAACTTTTCAAGGTTCTGTCACATATAAAATAACGACTGAATTACTCGAAGCTATAAGTTATTTGAAAAATTATTAAACTAAATGCATAAGTTTAATGCTCTGTACTGCGAAAAGAGGCATAATGGCTCTCGGTGCACTGGCTGTAGTCGCTTTTATTGCTCCACTATTGAGCGAGCATAAAACAAAAACCTTATCAGTCCACATGCCGCACACGGCGATGTGATAGTTGTATTTGCGTCACAGGCTATTATTATGCCGCAGATATTTCATAGTCACGTGACGAGTGATCAATAATACAGCGGAAGTTGTCAAGGTCAAGCCAAGTTCTATTCTGTCGCTAGATAAAAAAAGATGAGATATTGCTGGATTTTTTCCTTCTTTTACGGACTGAGTGAAATTGCTGGTCCTTTTTTTGCCGTGCTGTAAAGAGGGCAAAAAAAAGTCATCTCTTCAACCACCATCCCCCTGGACTCTCCAAGACATGGAAACAAATACCTTCACATTGGCTGATGAGAGAGAGTGGCCGAGTGGGAGAGGAAAAACAAACATGTGGCTCTGCTATGTGGCGAGACAGGATGCAAGTTGCACGTGACTATCAGACAGTTGGCAGTTGATGCACGTGCAAAAAAGCTCTATCTGGCATGTTGGATAGGTGGGAGGGAGAGAGTGAATGGTTATTGCCTAGCGTGGACAGTCAGGAGAGATGTTATTTATGTTTAGCTCTGTGTTTCTTACAGCACAGCACTCACAAAGGAAAATGCAACACAGACAATAATTTTCCTTAAATTTTAAATTTTTTTACCCTAATTTTTCACAGTTCCTAAAAAAAGGGTAGTAAATTACCAGTGCTATGCCACATCGCATATTGAACTGCGTAGCTGAGATAAGGACACGTGGAGGAGTGTGAGAGGTAAGTGCAAGCACGGCGAAGTGAGGGGGAGCATTAGGAGATAAGGTAGCGTTAGTCATCACGTCTTACATAGGCTATGCCGGTATTGTGCGGACGGCCTACTCATCCGGCGCACGCCTCAACTGAATTCCAGCCAAAGTTTCTAACATTTTTCAACAATTTTTTTACAGATGCATATAACAAATTTATGATAACTGCAGTATGTTACTATTTAATGTATGCATAATAATTTTTAAATAACGTTTTACTGTGATTCATTGCACTTCGCTTAGCTTTGATCAACTTTTTAAATATTAATTTTTCCAGGGTTTTTGGAAATTATGTCATTTGATCGGGGGTTTACTGTAAGTGGTAAGGCCTACTATCCTATTGTACACCATTACAATTTATAAGATTTTCCTTATATAAAATTAATGTAACTGCATAGAATGTTTTGTTTGCTATAGCTGTAGTGAACAGTCCTTTTAGAGTTATTATTTTTGGTCATGCTATTTAGACTATTTTGGAGGAGAATTGTTATTAAACTAATTAATCATCTTGTAACTGTCCAATTTATAAACACAATTTGTTTGTTTTCTGTTTCAGAATTATGAATTGTCTTTCTGCAGGACTTCCACCAGTTGACAGTGCAAGTTTGTGTGTGTCAGTTTTGTTGCTTCCAATTTTGTAAAAGAGAAGAGAAGAAAACCTAATCGTTATTTAGTGCTACCTGCATTTGATGCAAAAGCTGCTTTATATTCTGTTCCGAAGATGTTGGAATGCAAGAAGCAGTTCTGAGTTGCCTACTTCATAACTACATTGTCTCCAGTGGTGCTACAAAGGGGAAGGAACTCAAAGGCGTCATCAGAGAAGTTGTAATATCAGTTTGAAAGTTGTCGCTATTGTTTGTGATATTGTTGCACAATGTCTCAGTGGGTATCTGAGCATAATTTCTTAATAGGTACATATTGTGGTTCGAAATGAGATTGTAGTTATTTAGTATCCGCTCCGTCTTATAGAGTGTGTAATAACTAAAATTTGTTCTAATTGGGTTAGTGGGATATAGGTTAGTGGTGGGGCAGAAAAGTGTGAGCACGAGAAGATGTATGAAGAAAGAAGAAAGGAAGACTTGAATTGGAGTTACATATGTGTGTGTGTCTCCAACTTCTAGCGAATGCATGAGGGTTTCTACAGCAGCACAAATCGTGAGGCATTTAGTTGCAGCAGCTATACAGTACGTTGTTTTATTTGCAGAAGTAACTAAACTGTTATTATTAATTTTAAGTAAATGCTTAGCTATAGATTGCATGTATATGCTAGAACATTGTGATTTGTTAATGGTTTAAAATATTCTGTTGATTGTATACTTTTTAGGTAGTAGGCTATTACAGAGGTTTACATTTATTAGCTTTTTCAGTAGGGGTGTGCGGGATCCCGAACCTCGGGAAAATTCCCGAGAAAATTTTTTAATTTTCCCTTTGGGCGGGAAAAATTTTTTCCCGAGAAACTAAAATTGTGTTTACCACAATTAAACCTAAATTTCACACACATTTTTAAGCTGTAAATCAAGACAAAAAGAAACGCTTCAATTTAACTTACAGTTACAAATATATCCAAGTAGGTCATGAGAAAAGGTTAAGTCAGTGTCGATTCTCACACTTGCCAAAGGAAAAATAAATACTAAGCTACCTGAAACAGTACATGTAGTGTGCAATGGCGTTTAAATAAATTCACATCATGGCGTCAATGACCGATTGGTTATTTTCTCGTCAGTTACACACATTTACTTCATTACAAAAATAATGATTTACCTGTGTTAACGTAAATAACAAAATGTAAACAAAGCCACAACTCGCATGTTATGCCAACCTCTGCATCAACTACTCCGGCATACAAATTAGGGTGTGTTCCATTTTACACTTACGAGCGAGATATTGCACGTTGTTTCAAATCAATACAAACTGCCCCGTTTTTATTTTATCATGTTGGTTCGGCAGAACAAATAGTAATCGTATTTTTTTCCATTCTTAACCTATAGATTGTGCGGCAAAAGTAGCGTTTCGTCGCAAACATTTGGTGAACTTATTATAGTTTCTGTATCACGTAAAAAAAGCGGCATCGGCTTATCTTACATTGTCTCGTGTTTTTTTTTCTTCTTCTCTTGTTCTACTTAGTGTGAAAACGTAGTCCATTCAACAGTAAATGTCTGAATCAAAGCAGTCAGTATGGAACTTCTACGACAGAAGTGATGATAAACTGTCTGCAAGATGCAAAGTTTGCGCAAAAAGTCTGAAAACCAACTACGGCAGCACATCAGGTTTAATTAGGCATTTAGCTCAACATCATTCAACGAAGTTTAAATATGAGTCACTTCAGGGCAGTGTGAAAAGTGATGGTCCATCAAATGCTTCAACTTCCAAACAGATGCGCGTGGAAGATACATACAAATGGCCATCAGACAACCCTAAAGCAAAAAAATTAACAAGGCACATAACAGAATGGGTGGCTGATGCGATGTTGCCATATAGTGTTGTGGAAAATTCTCATTTTATAAAGTTCATGCATACAGCTCAACCACTTTACACGGTACCTTCCCGAACCACATTTTCCAGAAGAGAAATTCTCAATTTGTATCAGACAGTAAAAAAGAATATATCAGAAGAAATTTCTCAAGCCGTTGCTGGGACTGAAGTCAGATCAGTTTCATTTTCATGTGACTTATGGACATCACACAGCAATGACTCCTATTTGTCAGTCACATGTCATTTTGTCAAAGACTTTGTTCTTAGAAAGTACTGCATAGGCTGTCTTAGTTTTCCTGAAAGTCACACAGCCAGTGCAATAGGTGAAAAACTGTGCATCTGTTTGTCAGAATGGGATATGTTGCATCTTAGTAGCAAAAATATCCCAATGTACATTGTAACAGACAATGCAAGAAACATTACTTTGGCCGCAGGTTTATGCAAAGCACCTTTAATTCATTTAAGATGTTTTGCACATACCCACCAGCTGGCTCTAGGAGATGCAAAAAATGGTACTGAAGGATTGGTGCTGCTGCTAAAGAAGGTCCGTTCTATTGTTGGGCATTATAAACATAGTGCTGCAGCAACAGTAGAATTTCACAAAATTCAAGCCACTTTAGGGTTGCCAGATTTACAGTTAGTCCAAGACTGTACAACCAGGTGGAATTCAAAATATCTTATGCTGGAAAGGTTCCTGAAAAACAAATCTGTGCTCGGACAACACTTACCAAGTTTGAACATTGATAATTTAACCATAAGTCAATGACGACTTGCTGAAGCTTATGTGAACATTTTGCAGCCTCTTCATGAAGCTACTGTTCAACTTTGTGGTGTCAAGACCCCTACTGCATCAATGGTGATTCCAGTTCTGTTTGCTATTGAATCTTGCTTACAAAACTATAATGAAATTCATGCTGGTGAGACTGGTTCTGGTATTACCTTTTCAAGAGCACTTCTGTTGGCATTGAAGGCACGATTTCCTCTTTACCTCAAGCAGGAACCTTACCTAACAGCGATGCTTCTGGATCCTCGCTTTAAGGCAATGGTTGTGCCACAGGATGAGAAACAGCATGTGATTAGCATGCTGGAGGACATATTTGAAAACTAGCCAGCAGAAGACAACAAACCAGGTAACAATTTATTTTTTATTTACTGCAATATTTATTCATAAATTACTAGAGAAATTGTTAATAGTAAAATTCTGTTTCACACCTTAATTTTTATCCTGAAGCAAGACTGTCATAAATTTGTTATTTTTATTTTTCAGCTAAACAAGACACTCAGCCAGAGAAATCCTCCACATCCTTCTGGCATGCCTTTGACAGCTTAGCTGCAAGCTGCCAATCTCAACAAACTACAGAAATATCATCATATTTTAATATGCCATTAATTAAACGAGAAGAAAATCCATTAGATTGGTGGAAAGAAAACGCAGTTACTTTACCAAAACTAAGCAAGCTTGCTGTAGGCTATTTGGGAATTCCTGCTACTGAGGCTGCCAGTGAACGGGTATTTTCTGGTGCTGGAAACATTGTTTCTTTTAAACGAGAAACTCTGACAACGCAGCATGTGAAAGAATTAGTGTTTCTGCATGAAAACCAAAGTTTTTTTAATAGATTACTGTATTTTGAATTAGTCACATTCATAATGTATACGTTATTTGGTGTTTTTAGTGTAGTTATAGTTATGTATATTTCTAGCCCATGATATTCTTAATTAAAGTAGGCTTATATAAGGATGTTGTGTGAGTTTCTTAACATAATTTTATTATTTTTGGAACTGTGTGAGTTGAAAAAAAATTTTCCCGCATTTTCCCGATTTCCCGAGTGAAAAAATGTTTCCCGCCCGAATTTTTTCCGAAGGGTAAATTTGCTTTCCCGCACACCCCTATTTTTCAGTATTTTTTCAACCAAGTTTAAACTTAATTGTTATTATATTTATCATTGTATCTGTACAAGTACTGCACAGCACAATTTCATTATTGCATTGGCTACTACAACACTGCCAGCCAATTTACACATTGTTTATGAAATGACTACTGTATCAATTAAATTACACCCGTTGTGTGACCAAATGATAATGGTATTTGGAATATACTGAGACATTGCAATGTTAATATTTGGGTAAATATCAAGAATCACTATTCATCAAGTACCGACCAAACTATTGATTTTAGGCGTATAGTTTACTGATGAAAAATGTTTCTAGTGATGTTCTAAGTAGTCTTACAAGTAGCTTATGCGTGCGTTTATCACACTAACAACGTACATTAACGGTATACATTAGGCATATACACATTGTCTAACTGTATAGAATGTAGCACACTGTTGTTGTAGTCCTCCACGTTGATAACAGTCACTGTTGCCAATGTCCAAATGCGAAACTACTAACAACATGTCTCTTTTTCACCACCCCAAACTATAATTTAATCTAAGCCTGTAGTAAATTCAGCATCCCAACGTGAGTCTGATTTTATCCTTACTACAGTAATATACTGCTGAGTAATAGTACTCTACTGTGTGTGCAGACTTCAAAACTGTTAAGTCAGCTTGCAAAGAACATTAACCGACTAAATAACATCAGAAATCTAGTTTGTGAGATGGTAGAACTCTTCTCCCTCTGTGATTGCCACTGGAGTAACCTGGTCCATATCTGACGAGTCAGGTAAGTCCTCGTTACTGAATCCCCGAAACTCTGGAGAGTTGTTGCATATGGTTCCGCAAAGAGGAGAAATAGAATATCCTGCAGTCAGCATGGTAGGTGAAGCGTCTACTGCTTATATCCCTGCCTTCCCCTCTTCCTGGTGACTATGTGGCAGCGAGGGTGGTTCTGACAAGCGATGGAGCGACTGCTACTGTGTATCGACAATTGGAAGCTTTCGTGGCTTGAGGAACCATGAATTCTGGTGGTATTGTCCACTGGGAGTGTCTATGATATAGGACTTTGCAATAGGAATGTGTGTTACTACCTTTGCTGGTTCCCATTGTTTATGCGCTGCTCGGTAGAAAACGTCTTGCGATGCACTGAGTTGGTTGGGCAGCCTTTTGTTTTTGTTGAACTGGCTGTTTTGCGTTGCTCAAATTGATGTGAGTTATTTATGGACACCTTTTATGATCGCAGGCTGCAGGAGCTTTGCATCGGATGAGAGGGTTGTTTTGGTCCTACTTCCCATGAGTCATTGCACTGAGGAGCCAATTTTTCTCCGTGGTGTGTTCCTGTGGTGCAGCAAGTCCAACCATATGTCTGAACCATCTTCAATGCACTTTGCGATTAGATTTTTCGCTTCCTGCACGTATCGCTCTACTAAACCATTTGAGCGAGGAATACGAGGGCTTGATATTCTGTGCTTGAAATTCGAGTCTCTGCTGCATTTTTGGAACTGATATGAGGAATACTGCAGGCCTCCACCTGTGCGCAGTTCATCTGGGATGCCATGTTGTGAGAACAAGATTTTTAGCTTCATAATGACCACTTCACTGGTGGCAGAACTAAGCTCTGCAAAATCAAAATAATCAGAATAAGGGTCAGCAATGAGAAGGAAAATTTTTCCTTTATGATGAAACATGTCTGATGCCATGTGCATCCATGGTTTGGATGGGACTGCCTCGTTGCGTACGGCTTCTTGGGGAGCGTCATTTTGGAATTTCTGACAAGAAACACACTGTTACACATAATCGGTCATGTCTTGGGTTATATCTAGCAGAACACATGGTCATGTGCCAGTGCTATTGTACATTGGATTTCTTTGTGGGGTAGGTGCAACTGAGACAAGATGAGCAGCTGTCAAGAAGGAGGTATTAACATTCACTTTCCTTTAAATATGATGTCTTTGTACACTGCTTGTTCTTCCCTAAAGGTCCAATGTTTGTGCATATTTGCTGGTGTCAGCTGTCTCGTTTCTGGCCAACCCTACTGTATCGTATGGCAAAGAGATGACAAATCTGGGCTCAATTGGGTCACTTCCTTCAGCTGTGATATGCGTGAAGGAGACATCAGGATCACAATATGTAGCTCAAACATGTGCTGCAGGTCCGGTTGCAGTCGCGGCTGGAAATGTCGTCGATGTTGAGTTCTGAACCTTTCTTGTAGATGACCATGGGGTTGTACGGTAAGATTTCAAAGTGGATTTTGTAGAGTTTTGCTAGAGTGGTTTTTTGAAAATTGTGTCCAGGGGTTTGTGGTCGGTTTCTATAGTTAATTTTTTGTTTCCCCATACGTACTCATGAAACTTTTTGTATGTGGCCAGAATGGCAAAGGCTTCTTTTTCTATTTGGCTATAGTTTTAATGTGATTTTGGTAGTGCTTTGGTAGTACCGTAGTAGTGGTGGGGGTTTAAACATTTCATTGAGGGTTGTAAATGCGCTTGCTTGTTCCATATCCCAGTGCCACTCAACATCTTTTACTAAAAGATTTTGAAGAGGGGTTGAAAGTTCTGCTACTCCAGGAATGAATAGCTGATCGTTCCAAGAAATTGTTGTAGCTCGAGAATACTGTAGACTATGGTTCTTTCAGTTGCTCTATTGCTTCTGTTTTAGCTGGGTCTGGTAGGATTCCTTCGTCTGAGAGTACATGTCCCAAAAATTTTACCTGTTTTTGTGCAAAGATACATTTGCTTGAGTTAAGTGTTAACCCTGTTTCCTTGAGTCTCTTAGTGACCTCTTTTGTGATGACTCATAACTTCTCTTGTATTCTGCATGAAGGAGAATGTCATCCATGGAACACTCTGCACCTGGTACATCATGAAGAGTTGCTGGAGTACTTCTGGTGCTGAGGCGAGGCCAAATGACATCCTTTTGCATTTATACCTATCACAAGGTATGGCAAAAGTCAGGTACTAAGATGTTCGGTCTGTTACCTTGAGTTGTCAAAATCTGTTTCTGCAATCTAGGAGGTAAATGTATTTGGATCATTTCAGACGTGCTGTTATTTCTTCAATGGTCTGCAATGGGTAGTGTCTCCTCTTCATGTTTTTTTTTTTTGGTATCGGATGCTTTCCATTTTTCCGCACCACGACCATGGGAGAAACTGCTGGTTTAGGTTCATTGACTCGTTCTATTATTTAATTCTTCCATATTGTCAAGATCCTCTTTCACTTCGTCTCTAATAGAATATGGCACTTTCTGTGATTGATGGATCGTGAGCTGAGGTTCATCTATCAGGTCAGTGTCATACGCATAGCCTTTTAGGCACCCAATTTCATCAAACAGCTTGTCATCCAGAGAAGTGGTTTCCTCTCGCTTAATGAAACTTAATGTTTTGCTGGCTTGTCGCTCTAAAATACATTGGATGCCTTGGTTGACTATGTGGAATGAGACAGAGTGTGTAGTTTTCTTATTCAGGGAAATTTCCACTGATGCTTCACCAAGCACTGGGACTCTATCTTTGCTGTACGATAGGAGTCCTTTTGTCTTAGAGGGTTTGATTTGCAACATGCATTTATTAGTGACAGTACTATTTAGCACATTACATTGTGTTCCAGTGTCTATTTTAAAGTAACCATCTAGTTGTTTGGAAGTTTGAGTTTTTCTGTCCAGTCCATTTCGACATCATGTATGTTGTAACGTTTTGCTCTTGTACAAGTACCTGAGCTCCACTCGTTACAACAAATGTAGCACACAAGTCCTCCAAGAACAGTACATTAGCTCAGGGATAACCCAGCCAAAAACAGGTAAGGTTACAAATTAGGTCATATCTCTTGATCGGTAGTCACGTACTCCGGAATTTACTAGTAATAATTTTGTAGGTTATGTTATATTGTAAACAAAATTTTTAATTTCCACCTGCACCGTCAGAATTTTAAAAGAAAAGGTTTGTCCGGAAATAATACATTTTACTATGTTCCACTATTTCTGGTTTGTTAGATTACAGTTTACATCGGCATGAAATACATTATTCTTGGCATGGTGGATCCAGTTCACAGAAAATTACAAGCAGAAACACAGCATCACTCTATCAGGTGTTTAAATTAGGTAAGAAATTGGCACCCGGTGAATACACACACGGCAATGAAGAACAAGTAGCCATCCTGGCTCTCTGCACCTAGCGGCCTACATACACGGGCGGAAACTAATTTCGTAGAGTTCAAACTTGTCCGAAAGAAAGGTTAAAGAATAGAGACTATGGTGCTACCTGTGCATGTTAAATTTCTCCACTCCCTAACTTTACTTCATAAAGTATTTTTGGGCTGCAGCCCCGCCCATGTCCGCTCTGGATTGCGTCACGACTTATTCAAATATGGCGGAGGCAAAACATTCCAGAACGAAGGGCGAAGGGGCGCCACATGCCATGCTCTCATTGGCTGGTTCTCGGTGGCGTGACCTTCGTCATTCGTTCAATCATCTAGAATCCTCTAGGGCACAATCAGAAACTATGCATTAAAGTCACAAATGGCGCCAAAACTCCCGCGGAAAATACCAGAATACTAAAAGAAAAACAAAGCTACTGCCTCCTACCAAGGCCACCTGGCCATAACAAACAAACATTACACCCTATCTAGAACATTCAGAACTAAATAACTGTGTCTTTACTCTCCCTTTCTGGAACCGAGACCACTGAAATATAATTACAATTTTAAACATATTAGAAAATTACGATCACATAAGATATTAATTCACCAAATAAAAACCCTTGTCCTGCAATGCTACAATGTTAACGTAAGACATGTAAAATGTGGCAGCCCCATCTATCTCTGAATCATGGTCCAGCTGCCTACTCGTAATAGTATGAACCTGCTTGTACCCACATACCTGAGCAAAACGGCCTACTTTCCTACACCTCTTACATTCTTTTCCCATGGCTGGGCAGGGACGAGGTTGATGCCTGTAACTGCACCTCTGACATTTTATTTTCATAGTTGGTTGTTGGTCTCGAGTTGCAGTTATTGGTGTTTTACGGTTATAACATGTACTGTAGGTGAGGGGGCATCAGCCCCAGGGCCGGTCCTAGACATTTTACAAGTGTAAGTAAACATTACTTTGGCGCCTCCTATTTCCCCAGCGGTAAAATTGAAAAGAAGGGTTTAGAAACAGAAATTGAATTTTTGGAGTATTTTGGCTTACATGGCAGTGTTATAGTATTCAGGCAATTTATTTATACATACACTATTTTTTAAAAATAAGTGCTACTTGATGAAATATTTTACAAACTTGCATTAATACAGGCCTATATAAATCTAAATACATACTTATCTATAGTTAAAATAATGGAATGTAAATTAATACAATTACAATCAGATAACAGGAAAGTAGGACAACGATTGAAAAACACAAATCATTAAAAAGAGAATTTTCTGGCATTCATTTCTTCGAGTTCCTTGAGTAAGAAATCGGTGTCCATTTCATTAAGCAAGTCATTTTCAATGGCCATTGTTGCTAGCCCACCCAAATGCTCGTGCGATAAAGTTGAACGCAAATAAATATTTATCAGTTTCATCTTGGAAAAACTTATTTTCCCACTGGCTACGTAAACTGGGAGTGTCAGGAGAATTCTCAAAGCAAACAAAAACGTTTGTGAAAGTGTCAGTATAATCATTTTTGGTTATGAATGCCGAGGCTTTAACTGGAGAGCTTTCAGAAATTGCCATTGGTGCAAAAATTTGCAGCTTGTCAAAAAACAGTTCAACCCCGTTTATATCACATTCATCTTCATCACTTAGAACACTTTGAAGATATGTACAAACGTCCTTCAACTCCTTTTTATCCCATATCTGCAGATTTCCAATATCATAAAGAAATTTGAAACTGTTACTTTGATTTTCCATGAGTTCATACCTCTATTTAAGCAAGGATACTTCTGTGTCAAGCACGACAAAGAAGAAATTAACTCTGAACGATGTCATCCCCGCCTGAATAGGTTCGTCTTTATTTTCGTAGGATAATTGCTTCTTTGTTTTCCTTGGCCGGACTTGGATTTCTTTTTCGAAGTCAGTGGCAACAGCGTGTTTTTCTGCCAGTTCTTATGCATTTCTGATGACGTTATTGAAGCCTTCATCAGATCTCATTTGTTCTAGAAATCTCTGCACACTTTTGACGAGATTGATTGATCTTTGCAGATTAGTTGTGACCTTTTGGAAGCCCTTACTCACAATGTTTTTTTTACTAGGATTTCATGCCAAGTTACTAAACAACATAGCAACTTGAATCTCTGCATTTTTTTTGTGATTCCTTAAGCAGTGTTTATCCCAAATGCATTAAGTTTATGGTCTTCAGAGGCTTTATACACTGCATCGTATATTTCCTTAATATGGTATCTTTGAGACAACAATGCCTTAATCCTGCTCTCCCACCGAGTACTGCAGAGAGGTTTTGCTGCTAGAGTTTATATGTGTTTCAATAAAACACTCCATCTGTGAGTTGAACTTGAAAAGAAGTTAAGATATCTTGAATAATGCTAAAAGAGTCTACTGCAATAGGGCAAGACAGAGCTGCATCATTAACCACTAAGTTGAGGGAATGGTTTCCACGTAGCACATAAAATGCTGTAGAATTCAAATCAGGAAATCCTTTTCTGAACTCCAGCATGCTTTCTTTTCATGTTGGAACCATTAAGCATATCCCTGGCCTATCATGTTCTTTAAAGGAACGTTCCATATAGACCGCTCGTTTAGTAAAGTTTCCGAGATGCCTTCATCTGTAGAACTCTAATAGGTATGAAACCTAAAAATGTTCCCTAATTGTGATTTCCCCATTTTATACAACTTAAACAAACCTTACCACTAATGTAATTTGTTATTGGTGACTAACATTAGGTAAACATTCCAGTATTATGGAATAATATGTTGCCTGCTTTATCTCATGTAAAATACAATCTTGGATTTTAGTAGACAAGATACCAATAAACTCATTTTGTATATTTTTGCTTAAATAGTGAACATGTGTCTATTCAGAACTAACTCTTCTCTCATGTTCAGCCATGACAACATCAAATTTGGCAATGTATTCTACAAGTTTCAAAAATTGCCAATGTTACGATTCAAAAGAGTCTCCTTTGTTCCTCGAAAGCCCAGTCTGTGGGTCCCTAAAAATTGAACAATACAGAGTAGGCGTAAGAACTTGGTTCCAATGTCCTGTTTCACCTCTGATAATTCTTTCATTTTCTTTGCCATTTGTTTTATCCGACCGTAAACGCAAGGCGAGTTCATGCATATATTGACAACTTTTGATGTGATTAGGAGACGTCTCATGACTGCCAAAATCTTTTTCAAGTTTTGCCAATATGAATATCCTTTGTCTCCAGCAAGATATGAATTTGCACATCCAATGATTTTGCATGCAAAACAAAACACTGCAGTTTTAAGTACTGAGTATAGTAACCAAACCCTGAGGACTTGTTCCCTATTGGAAAGTTTTCTTGTGTAATGATGTGAAGAAAACTTCCTACCTTTAGCATCTATGGGAAAGTCTATGTCATTGACTTGCACAGGTCCTCGCTCAACAAGCAAATTTCGTACCTATTCTGTGATTTTGATGGCCACTCCCCACAGTCAGTTGACAGCAGTGTCTATGACGGGCCTCTTGTCACTTCCTGCAGCAAAAATTGTAGGGTACAGGTTATTTGTTGACATCAGATGTTGCCAAATACTGTTGTCTTACCTTAATTGTGATACCTTACCTCTAAAGAACAAGGCCAAATGCGTTTTAAGTTATCCACTTTTTTACTATGTGTTTCAATGTCATCACGACAGAAAGCTACATCACTTTCAACAAGGCTCAAACCGCCATACTGTTTTTCTTTTTGTTGTCTTTTCGATAATCTTTATCAAAGTCAAAAGAGAAACTGACAAATAAAGTTAAACAAAAAAACAACTTTGCACATTAGCACATTTAAAAACAAGAACTTTGAATTACTTTCACAGTAAACAAGGTATTTATATTATGAACAAAAATTACATATTACAACACTCCCCTTTAATTTTTAGTTTCCATTAGTCTATAAGCTGTTCAACACACAACATGTCCAAGATGTTTTTTGAACTTGGTATTTGAGAGTGGTTT
>PNEQ01128414.1:0-16477 GCA_003012365.1 Medauroidea extradentata
GCCTGCGCCGAAAAACAAGTATCTACGAGTTCTTGCTTGCCGGTCAGCACTTGTAGGCGACGCTTGCAAGCCGGAACCAGTTTTCTCTCTGAACACACACACTACTTATCGTTCGAACTTTTACTCGCGCCGGTCAGCGCTTGTCGGCGCTTGTTAGCAAGCGCTTGCAACCAGCTTTCTTTGTGAACGCACCCTTACCTACCCTCGGAAGCTTTCGAAAACGCCTCTTTGATAAAACATCTGGAGCGTATATATCGACTGGAGGCTGGTCCGGAGGTTAGGCCTCGGAGTTGTTCCGGAATTCCGAAGCGGCGGTGCCGGAAGGCCAAGTCGACGCGTAGGCACGCACTCAAGACAGTTCCGCCCGCACCCAAGTGTGTCTTGTGCGAACAAATAACAAGAACTCGGCCTGAGAAATCTTGCCACTTCTTCTAGCTTCTTCTTCCTTCTCCTCGCCCGCTTGCTTTATCTCGTACTTCTCCTCTGATACGAGTTTCTCTTCCGAACTTACTATCGCCTATATTGTTTATCTACACACAATTGACACTTTGAGAAATCCTGTTTACTACTTACAAGGATCCTCCTAGTCTCTTCAGGGTTAGTTTTCGAATATCATTTCGTTGACTTATCTCTAAGAAAAACTTCGTCTTTTCTTTCTGTCAAGGGGGTGTACCTACATTATAATTTGTTTTCTTTATGTTACAAGTAATTTATTTGTACTTTTGCAAACCTTTGTAAACATACAAAGAATTTTGCTACAAAATTATTTCTTTGTAAATTAACATGGATTATTCTTTGTTAAAAAAACTTAGGAGAACTTTATAATTTACCAAAATCAGTTTTTTTTTTTCGGGAATGAAATAGTTGTATGCAAATCACAACCGCTGCTGTTCATTTTGCTGTAATGAAGTAAGTATTCATATAAATTACGTGTTATAAAATAAAAAAATTAAGTCAATGAACTATACACAGAGTATAATACAAATTAAACAGTCAATGATATGCAAGTTACGGAGAAATAAGGATAAGGTACGCTGTCAACAAGCGCAAGAATGTTGGTTCGAATCATGCTGCGTCCATATATTTTATTTTAAAAAATACAAAAATTATACACACGTATTTAAGGACGTTGGACCCGTAAAAATTCAAAATTTTATATTTGTGCCAAACACTGTTCAAATTTTACACACCAGATAACATGTCATTTCCCCGAATAAAAAAAAATTAGGGCTCATAGTTTTAGCATAATCACCTGTCAAAGTCACAAAATGGCAGTTGCGGTGTAGCCAAAATAATAAAAAATAATTAACTTGCAGAAACAAGATAATTCATATCGATACTTAATGATGTGAACTACTTCAAGACACTTTTGTAAACACAAAAACGATATATTTTTGTATTTTTAAAAATTGATGAAAATTAGTAAATTTTTGCATAACTTTGACTTTCGGCTACTACTGAATTATTCAAAACTAACTTTTCTCAAACATGTCATGAAATGCATTGATACACTGACTTTCAGTTCCCGTAATTTTGAATTTATTAGTTAATTACTTTTTTTGATTTTGGCTGCACCATAATGGCCATTTCGTGACTTTGATGAGTGATTTTGCAAAAACTATGGGGTCTAATTTTTTTTTTATTTGGAGAAATGACGTGTTATTTGATGTGCAAAAGTTAAACGGTGTTTGGCACAAATATAAAACAACGAAAATTTACGGGTCCAACGCCCTTAATAAATTAATTAAATATCATAGTCAAATAAAATAACGATTTCTAAATTAATATTTTTCTTATTGCAAGTACAAATTCAAGGTTAAACCTTGTATTTTACAAACGTATACTTTGTAACTTTACAAAGAATATCTATGACAATCGGTTTTCCAATAATTTCCTTGTAAAAGTGGAACAATTTTTTAGTTTGTTGTGGTCAGTACTCGCGTCTTCCAGCACGACGATACCACTTCGTTTCCCGTCAAGGTCGCTCCCGTGATTCTCGTATGTGGGAAAAAAGCGGGCACTGCCGTTGGCAGGCGGTTTTTCTCGGGGTACTCTCGGTTTACACCGTATTTTGTATGCTGTCGCTTCTCCACGCAGGCCTCATATTACTCTCACCAGTACTTAAGATCTCGGTATTAAGGCGGATGTAGCATGACCATCTTAATTCACAGAATTTTCCCCAATACAAGCATTAGTAAAAACTTATCAATATTTTCGACATTTCTCGTTCTGAATATTAGTCTTCTACACGTGTATAGGCTACATCGTTTTATAATACATTATCTAAATATATTAAATTTGTTGGCAGATCGCTCCAGGCGAATGTTGGAAAGGTTTATTAATAGTGGCTATGATGGATTCATATCCCAGCTAATGTACAGTTGTGTGTCACCTTCTGTAATGACATCACTGTCCAGACGTAAAGCACACTTACATTTACCTTGTCTAATATGTGTACATAGGCTGTTCACGGTAAGATGAGCTCTTTTGAAGTTTTGTTTTGTCTATAATAATAATAATAATACATACGTACATATATCACCAATCGGGAAATATTTTGTAGTTATGACATCAGACGTTTGAGTTTCATTACTGTGAAATTTATCCATTAATCTTAGAGAGAAGTTTACCATAGTCAAAACAACCATTTAATTTGTTCGTATACCACGGAATAAATATTTTGTTTGTTTGTGTTCATTCTGTTGCCCAAGTGTAATAGTTAGTCACTACAGCAACATTTGTGTTTGGCTGTGTATATATTTCATGTTGAACCACTAAAAGAAACTACATGTTACATAGTGTTACGAACATTGTAACCTGGGGTGTAACTGGGATGAGGAGGATCTAGGGGTGGTTTAGCAACCCCCAGAAAAGTATTAACCCCTTGTAAAATATGTCTGACCATGGTGTTTACGTAAAGAACTTGCAAGGAGAAATGGGCTTTAGTCCTCCTTACAATATTATGCTAGGTGCGCCATTGCTTGTACATATCGTATTTAGGATCGCTCGTTAGCATGTACTAAAAAGACAACTTGATGAATAACCCATCCCAATGGCTATAGCTCTTAAAAACGCATGATATTTACGCATTAAATTTTAAGTCTTAATTTTTCATTTTCTGTATAAATAGTTTCATCGGAATTGTTCGCTCCTGAATGAAGCACAAATTAATGCACTTATAAATAGAACTACAGTGTTAATAGTCTCAAAAAAAACGCAATCTAACTGCCGAGCTGTGATTACAAACTACGCAATGCACAAACATTAAGGTTTGGTCGGAGCAACAAAATGTAGATATGTATACTGCCAAAGAAATTATTACATTTACGTCTTCCAAAATTTAGATTGTCAGGTGCAAGTACTTTGTCAGATAAACAACGTATTTGGTTAGGTAAATATTCAGATGTATTGTACTTGGACCTTGTTCAAGTAACAAATAATTTTATCTAAGATATGCAGATCTCTTATTTAAAAAATAATTGGTAAATTTTTTTTCAGTGTGCATTTATTACTGCCACAGATATATTTACAAGTTCCCGAAATATATAAACAAAAAAATGCGCAGTAACACTTATCTGTCAATATACCCCACTTAAGAAAGAGGGTATGGTAAAATTGTTTCACATACATCAAACTTCTCAGTCCCAGTACAATTAAAAAAAAGATATATATATATATATATATACTGTCGTATAGTAACAACGGTCAACATTTGTTGTGTTTACAAGTAAAAGGTGTGAACTGTACTTTCATTACTCTTTAGTAAGTTTTTTTTCACAGTGACTACGACACAAAAGTACTCACTTGACCGTGAGCAACGTATTAAGGCAGGGACAAGTTTGTCGCCTCCATTACAACGACGTGATCGTCTTCTTAGGAAGGGCATTACTTTCACTCACATCAAGCCCCCTCCCTCGCCAGCACATTACCCCGCTCCCCCCCCCCCCTTCGACGCCATCCCCCGACACGTAAACGGCTTGCGCTCGTTAAAAAACTTTCCCTCCCGCAGTCGCACGACAACGAGCGGGATTTGTAAACGATAGCGCTGTGTCGCGGAGTTGCCCTACCTCGGGAAGAGACTTTTAAAAACTGCAAGGGTGCTCGTGGAAGTAGCTGTATGTCTTGTAGCAGGTGTTCTGGCGACGATGGCCATGCAGGCAGGTAACTGCGCTGCCAGAATGACGACGAAGAGAATGTAATGTTTGTTGTTGGCGGAGTGTCTTTGGGACAGGTTATGGGTTGAGGAGAAAAAGAAGGGCTTGTGAAGTATTAGCTTATCCAATTCAGGAAGTGATGGTTTATACCTACTGTTTTCAAGATAATTATTTTTTCAAACCCAAAATTAAGTAGATAAATCTAAAACTGTTTTGAAGTTTTATTAAGAATGGTTTTCATCATTTTGGTTAATATTTTTTTAATCAATAAATATTGTGGTTTTGCTGATTCTGTAACTAACTACATTTTGGTTGGTAGACTTTTGTGTCAAATCAAAATGTTAATGTTTATTTTCTCGGAAAAATTGGTTATCGCGACAAAAGCAATTGAAATAAAACTGCCAAACATATTTGTGATATCAGCTCTTTTTCAAGGTTACAAGATGTATTACCACCAAAACAGTAGAGAGAGGAGTGCTTGGCCTTAACCACCTTTATAGAATCTTTCCTGTGTCTGCGGCCGTGGTTGCTGCAGCTGCTAGGACGCTTGCCTCCCAAGTCGATCCGGTTAGATTCCCGGGGGAGTCGACCCGGAGTTTAGCATTTAGGAATTATGCCTGTCTATAGAGTTCATCAAATGGTTTTTCTCTGGCATCTCCCATTCCCCACGCCCCTTAATTCCGGTAGTACACTATACTCACATCATAGCAACTTTATCAGCGCTGCTAAAAATCTACCTGTTAAGGCGGCCGCCTGATGAAGGATGTGTTTGTGTGTGTGTGAGGTATACGATGTAACTTGGTGTCGCCTCTGTGCCCAAAGTTGTAGATGCGCGCGCAGTGTTCCCGCTGTAACAATTATACTACGAAACTTTAAGCGGTGACCCTATAATGTTATTGAACCCGTCACTGTAGCAAAGTCCGGTGTAGTTAAAGACATCAATTACTAACGAATCCAGCACGTATACCTAGAGAAACAAACGCCCGAAAAAGCCGATTTTATCTCAGTTCGAGGGCTTAATAAAATACATTCAATATGCGTGGTATCTTAAAAGTCATATTCACAATTAGTCTGAAGTGTGTTTTGGTTTCTTAGATAAGTCTTGTTGACACATGTTTACTGGTCGCAGAGAAAAAAATGTAACTTCGAACACGCTGCACGCTGTTCTCTTCAAAATCCATTCTCTTGTTTAAACCTACCTTCCAATGGTTTTTGCTGCTATGCCGTATCTCCAAAATTCGTACAGCACAATAAATAAGAATATATTTTTAATGTTTACTAACACTCGTCTATTAAAGAAAGTGCAATTCTCCTTTGGTATTTTAACTGTGATTTATCTTAGAGAAGGAATGGTAGTTACAAATATATCAGTATGCAGAACCTGGTAAGGAAGTAGACGCAGCACGGAAGAATATTTGAGAGACGTCTCACGCATAACGCTTCTACATTTGGTTGTGTATAGTGGAGTGTACAATAATACGAACTCTTACTATCCAGGAAAACAGTCCAGAGAAATGTATTTTATAGCAGGACTTTGAAATTTTAAAAATTTTAACTTGTTTAATTATTTTCTTTCTGGGGTTATGAGAAATTTGTAAAATAACTTAACAACTGAAATAATAGTATTTTAGAACAATTATAACCTTCTCACCTAGACTATAAAGTATAGTTTTGATTTGAATGATGAAAATTGAAACACCGTTTCAGCTGTTCCAAAGGCATGAAAAATTTTTCAACTATCCTATATGACAAACCTGTTTATTTACGCATATTTTTTTGGTATTGTATCAAGAATTGCACGTGGATGTGTAACAAATGGAAGGAATAGTCCACTGATGTAAATGGAGACTTACCTTTATGTTGTACAGGAAAATAATTCCCGTGTCGCTCGGCGAAGAATCGTGGCAATAGCTGGCCAGATTTCGGCAGTGACGCGCTCTCCAGCGGCTCTTCCACGAAGCAGCAGCTGTATTACGTCATATAGAGGGCCGTGTTGCGTGAATATACCAAGCGCTATGCATCAAGATCCGGCCAAGTTTGAGACATTCACCACTTCACTTCTGGCGCTAGTGTTCTTCTCCCACCACGAACTTATGTTGATGCCACCTGTATGGGGAGGGAAGCAAACTGGGTATAAATGCGGGGTTTTTGTGAGAGTGAACCAGAGATGGCGAGGCTTGTCATAAGTTAAAGAAATAGTGACTAATTATCATATTGATGCTTGAATTTATGCCCGTTTGGGGCCCTGTTTTTCATGCGATGATGGTAGATTGTTTTCAAAGTATTAATGTACTAGATAAATTATTTTCCGGTCCGGACAATTGGTAGGTATTTGTGAGATAGGTATTTATTTTCCTAAGATACCATGATAGTGAGTATATGCGTTTTGCTCAAAATAAAATTTGATTGTAAATATCCGGCACCATATAGGCCGTATTAATTTTAATGACATAAAAATTAATGGACATAGGAGCATATTGCTCATAGTAATATCTCATGTTGTTATGCGACGCCATATTGAGTGTTAATAACGCTTTATTAAAAACCAAGTAATAATTATTGGAGATAATATATTCTCAGAGATAGTTGGGAAATTATATTATGGTATTGTTACAAGTTTAAGCCAAAACTTACATGTGGGCAATTCTCTGAGCCCTTTGGGATAGAGGTCTTATAATTATAAATAAAAGAGTTGAATTAAGTAATTGGTTTACTAGCTCACAAAGCTTACAAACATACACAAACAAGTAACCAGCTATACCTTTCACCACATTCTTAATTACGCACACATCTACTACTGTGTCACAAAAACGTTAATTAACTTTGACAATTAATGCACAATAATATTTACCATTAATCAAAGACTACAAATCACAATAAAAGTTCAGTCATATATCCAATCAACAGTCTCTCAAATAGTGACAATGTACAACCTTATCAGTCCTAAGTGGTGATGACTCACCGTGTGCTGCGCAGCCTTTAACAGGGTCGTAGGATAAGCAGGGAAAGAGGTCATCTAACGAAAAATAATTCAGACGTATTCACTAATTTGCTTTGAGTTAATTTTTTGTATAAAATTAAATTGCTTCTGGATTGTGTTTGACCTATAGTACCAGACATATTAAGTCAATATTATTTGTCCTTCTAAACTTGTTTAGCTGACTACTAACAAAGTAGTGATATCCCACTTCCTTAATAATTTTTGATAATTCTTATTCACGTACGACGTGTTTCACTTGCGTATAGTATATTGCTTCAGAAGTTTATTTATTATTAAGTCTCAATATAAGTTTTAGTTACTTTGGCTATGGAATTATTGACAATTATTATCTCCCACGAAAGCGATTAGGATTCGATGGGGTCGCTCCCGATTTTCGCAAGTTGGGAACATGGCAGACGTAGCCTGTGGCCGTTATTTTCCCGCCATTGACTTCCTACAATCATCCCGTCTCATCTTCACCAACCCTCACCACCTCGCTGTTAAAGAGCTGAATCTATGCAGAAGAATTGTAGAAGCATTATTTGACCGATAGTTTGACGTAACCCGCTATAATTTCTAACATTCGAAGATCTGGATGACGCAACAGTATTCCAGAAGTTCCTGTGTCTTATATATATATATAAAGTACGAGCAAGCCTCACGGGTGTAATAAAGCTGGTGAACGCAGGGCTCTTGTATCCCGAAGACGTTGCCACTTCTAGCTTGAAATATGAATACAGGCCGTCCCTCATTTACATACAGACCGCTTAACCCCCTCCGCCTGAATACTGTGTGTACCACTCCACCTACTTTCTCTTCCCATATCCTTCATTTTTTTCTTCCCTCAGGACATTATCGTGGCGACAGCGTCTTGCATCTTTTCCTCCTCTTGTAATAAGAACTTCCGCCTTTCTTCTTCTTCTGCTGGGGGTGGGGGTAGTTGGCCTTCATTTTTTCCCCTTCACTCTGAGCTTCTTCCTCTCGCAGAATAGTTTTCCTCTTCCATTTTGTCTTGTCTCCGCACATCTCGTAATTTGTTTACGCTGCGACTGTGCGTCGTCGGCCATGTTCCGCCTAATCAAGGCGTGTCCCGGTACTTAGCGTGTTGGCCGCCGCCCATCGCAAGCAGACTAGGTACCTCCACAGTTAGTAGGGGTTTCAAGGCGTCTCGGCCGCTTTTGTTGGCAAGGACGCTATTAACATTCCACACAGCGCCGGGCGTCTCCCAGTAAAATGCCACTCTCGACCCCCAAACATCCACCTCCTCGACGACACCCCCTTATTTTACAAAACCTCCCTTCGGTCCCGAAGCCATCCCACCCGTACCACCACACTCCCCTGCCCTTCCACCACTAGTTTTTTTTTCAAACGGGCTGGTTGGATATTAAAAACATCGGCATTCTTGGCGGGTGCTAGAGCGCTCCGGGCCACCCCTCCCCCTGCAGCCCTTTCAACCAAACTCAACACCCTCTCCCAGGACCTTTGTTGAACCAAGCACGGCTCCCGTGCCACGCATCGCGAGCGGGCGCACACTATCGATTAGTCTCTCTCCCTCTCTCGAGGAATTACGGCGCGCGCGATAATCGATCGATTGCGGCGGGGGTGGCGATTTACAGTCAGAGCGGAGGAGGGGGGAATGTCACAACCAGAGGCTGGTGGTCCGTGGCCAGAGACGCTGGACTTGCCTTGCCGGTCACGTGGCCGCCATCTTGGAAACATACCTTAGTTTATGTATGTATACATTCTACTTGAATGAGTTCCCTGTAAAAAAAATTATGAAATTTACCTTATATGGTGTGTGTTTCGTAATATTCCGTAACACCTGAAGAATTGCCTAAATAAAACATAAAATAAATGAACAAGAAAAAATAAAAAACGCTTTTATTTCAAAAATGGTTGATTTTAAAGTAAGAAAATAATGTAGTATTTAGAGTATAAAGATAAACATAGTGAAATTACAGAAGAACCCAATCCTGATGAAATTTACATAAACATAGAACTTTTGAAAATTTTAATAGCTTCTAAAATGTTTGAGGCAATGCTGTATTTAAAATGGGTTTCACACCTCATGCTTCTTCTACTCTCATAGAACTACTGCAATAAAAACACACACATATATTATATATACAGTACTAGATATTTCCCGCGACTTCTTTCGCGTGGTTTTCAATTTGATTGCTTTGAGAACTGTAAAAGTGCATTCTACATAGACCTACTCCAAATAGTAATTCGTAAGCATGTTTTTACGTTTTAAAAAACTAAGTTTAAACATTTTCTATGTGTATACACGCAGGCGAATGATGAGTGCGTGGCATCCCCTAATGGAAAGCGAAGGCTGTGGGGAAGAAGGACACAAATCGCAACGAGATATTGCGGTTAACTAATACTTAACTGCCTTTAGTAGAGGATAACCGTGGATGATATTTCATGTTCATAAGTAATGATACACTTAATGGGGAGTAAAAATAATGACGTGCCACAAACATATCATATTTCGGTGTATTATTAGTCGATATTATTATAAACAACTAAAGGTTTATAAGGCAGCAAAAATACTCGGCAGCGAAAATACCTGGCAGCAACGATACTGAAATGTTCTGAGAGCAGGGGCGTACGAACGTTTCGGAATTGGGGGGGGGGGGTACATCCTGTAACACTGAACCCCTCTAATAAAGCGGAGGGGGGCCGGGGGTCCTCCCTATGGAAAATTTGGGATTTCAAGGTTTAAAATTGTGCACTTTAAGCATTTTTCGTATTTAGAATTGCTAAATGTTAAATTTGCTTGAATGGTGATTTTCTTATGGAAAAACGTTTTAGCAAAGTTTTACAAAGATACAGTTAACAAACCAGATTTTAAAAATACAAGAACACTACACACTGTAATTTAAGCAATCAGTCTATAAATTATATGTAACTAAAATATTTTAATGATGTAAAATTTGCTTTCAGTCGTCAGTGAATAATGTTACAAGGTTAGTTACATGGTAATTTATATATATCTATGAAGGTTATTTAGCACTTATTATTCAGTATTACAGGATTACATGTGTTACGTGGACTATTTGTTGTAATGTGATAGTCTGAAAATGTTGCTTCCCGGCAAGTCGTTCAAAGTACAAATACTTTAGTTTGTGGGGTCCGTTAACCACGTGATCTACAGCCAATCAGCAGCCTCCTAAAATGTTATCCGTCCATGGAAACCGTGGGAAACTTGAACGTTTGACGACGAAGAAAGCACAGCCTTATTTATTATGTCACCTTTGAACACACTTAGAAGGCTGTGAAGTTTTTTAAATTATTTTAATTTAAATACCGGTGTTCTCTTTGTGATTTAATTGGTTTAAACATCTTTCAGTATGTTCTATTCAGTCACTTATTGGAACGTAATTTTCTCTTTGTGAGGAGAATTTTTTTGGCCAGAAATAACATCAAGGTCTTAAGCGCTGGTGAGGGATGACGTGTTATGAATATGGAGCGTCGCCGGAATGAAGGTTGGGGGAAACGGAATATCCTCGAGAAAATCCGCCGATCAGTGGCATCATACGGCATGATTTTCACATGCGAAAGTCCGAGGACCGACCCCGTTGGGAGTCGAACCCGAATCACCTTGGTGGGGAGGCGAGAGCTCTAGTCTCTTCGCCCACCGCGGCCTCCTATATCTGATACAGTCACTAAAATAATATTGAATTAAGTTTTTTTTATTTGCGCTGTGATTTTATTCGTTTGAACGAGTTTCAGATTCACAAAAATTTTCTAGTTATTCATTTACACATTCTTTGATAATATAATTTTACTTATATTACACAAACGGTATCTATTTTATGTTTTACTACATTTTTAAGGTTATATTTTATGCACATACTCATTCTTCCGCTGAATTAGTAACTTATTTGGTAGCCTTGACAAACCAACGAACGACATGTTTCTAAACTTCGTACATTTCATACCTATATTACATAAAATTTGATGCTTATTACAAAAATTCTTTGAAACCATCATAACCATTTCCACATACCTCCATACATTTTTTTTCTTTTTTCTTTTGACACAATGGCGTATGATACATGAAAAACATTTTAAGTTTTCTTGTTAATTTAGTGTAATTTACTTTGACAGTGCATACATAACCTCTCTATATAAAATGAAGAGCCCCATTCACACACGCATACACTCGTCAACGCACAGTCCAAACCTCTGGATCTAGATATGTGAAATTTTGAAAGGGGATTTCCCTTACACCGTAGACACCAACTAAGATTTTTTATTTTATTTTTCAAAATTTCAAAATTATGGTAGGTCAGTGAAATGTGGTGAAATACGTTTTTCCATGTATCCTCAATAGCGCTTAAATCAGTTGAGATATCAAGGCGCTATTTACATCAGCATAAAGCTTACAAAAATGCATCTAGTGATGATGGTATATCGCGAAAATGTTTTTTGCCAACATAATCTTGAAACCGCTGTAGTTTCTTGAAACATATATGATTCGGTGATATACTTCTGACGTAACGTAGCTGTCTGCAGACCAATAACATGTATCAAATATTACTATATTGGGGTTTTTATTGGCTCAGTCAAATAGGGTAACAGTTCCAAGTACAAGCTAAAGCCAGTAATCTTCTGGCAACCTGAACGTGTGTTGTAATCCAGCAGATAGTCAAGTTTTCCCCGCCTTAAACTATCATCTCTACATATTACCTGTTTTTTAATTTAATAATTAAGGTGTGTAAAACTGTAAAATATAATTATAATAAATTTCCGATAACTTTTAAACATATTGTGATATCGAATTGATGGATGTTTCAAAATCAAACCTACGAATATCCATAAAAAACATTTTCAGGACTTTTTGAAATTCAACTTCTAAGGAGATATAAAAAAATAAACGTGTTTTCAACTAAGGAAGGAGTTACCGCCAAATTTTAATTGCTTTAATAATGTTTGTTTTAGTACGAGCTATAGTTTGTTTAGTAGATATAAATTGAGACTGTTTTTATAGTAATGAAAATATCTTGCTTTCACAGTTTTTATATAATGGCATTTCAAATCACAAAGTTGCATAAAACGGTTTTATACAAGAAACGAAAATCAAATGACTTAAAGATACGAATTAATTCATACCGAAGAACATTGTCACGGGCAACGTCAAGCCATGTATAAAAACCGGCATTGAAATGTTCCGTATTAAAAAAAATGGCAGAATTTTGGCAATTTTTTATTTAAAACTCAGCAATTGTTCAAATTAACAAAAAAAATATTCACTGCAGTTTTTTTTATAAATATCTTGACGTAACTTGTGACACGGTTCTTCAGTGTGAAAATGTTTCATTTCTCTAAGTCAGATGGTTTTCGTCTCTTGTATAAAACCAATTTTACAAATTTGGACTTGTTCTGCCTCTACACAAAATCTATGAAATCTAGAAACTTTTTATCTCTCTAAATTTATTCACAATATGTGTCTATAATGTAAATCACATATCGTACAAATATACAACTTATTTAAAAATTTTAAATTTAAAATTCTGCAGGGAGCCCCTACCCCATCCCCTTAATCGACTGTATCTGTTAGACGTGTGGAGATTTCGAGATGATTTCTGAATAAGAATGAAACTTATAAGCGATTAAATAATTTTTCAAAATTCGATAATTTAAGTGGCGGAAAGTTGTAAAATATTACAGAAGTACCGAAAATCAGATATGACTACGGAGAAACAATTTTTCAAAGTCGTTACTTTTTGTCGAGCTGTTGATACGTGTACCACTTTGGGCACAGGCTTATCTTTTCAAATTTGTTTTTTAACAATTCTGACGACCTTTCTTGACGTAATTGTTTGGGATACTGGTAGGAAGTTTAGGGTTCAAATTCCGTGTAAGGGACGGCGACGGGGAACTGCTATGCTATTATAGGCGCACATAGTGGCTGCTGGTAGAAGTGCCGGGAAACGGGAGATCCATAAGAAAAGTAACTGAACTGCTGCATCGTACAGGCACGATTATCACATGTGAAAATCTGGTTGACTGCCGGTGTAATCGAATCCAGATTACTATAATGTCGATAATTTTTAAAAGACTAACGAGCAAAGCCGCGGCCGGGCAGCTGGTATAAATTATAACATATTTCGACCCTCTACAACACAAATAACTACACAACATCCTTGCTGCCTAACATTATGGTATAGATAAGCCGTTCACTGAACTTGAATGCGAATTTGAGTATCTTCGCGAAGATGATAGTAGCCGAACTGTCACAGAGAAGCCGAACTGTCACAGAGAATACCGAACCTTACCTGATCCTGGTCAATACTGTGGACATAAAATTAAAATATTTGCATTTAAAAAAATGATCTGCAGGGGTGACAAGTCGGGTTGTTACCAAAAAATCCAACACTTTCAGTACGTTTAAAGCACAAATATTTACTCAAATTTTATATTCAAACTTTTAAGCTAATAGTATTAACTAAAGTCAGTATAAATATAAAATTAGCAAGTACCCAGATAGAATTATCGCATGTAATGACGGAACATACAAATGGTATTTACGTACCAATGCAGCTTCTGCCAATAATAAAATGTTTTGGCCTTGTAACTAATCCTACTGGACCTGATTATTAATGACACATGGACAACTGTTCCAGGGTATATTCAGAGTTTAATTTGAAAAAAAATTTGAAAATAGGACAGATTGTTTAAAAGTTATCCCTTTTTTTCGTTTTTTCAAAATAATCTGAATTTTTTACACTTTAATGTATTTCCGGAGATGTAAAAAATAAAACAATGGACGATATTTATCCTAATTTTTGGGCAGAAACACAAAACCCTAAGAAACAATTATAACCATAGAATAACTCTCTAGTTTTATTCTACAAACATAATGTGACATTAATCACTTTAAAACTAATTATACTAGTATTATAGTATTATTTTAAAAACGAAAAAAAAGGATAACTTTTAAACAAACTATTTTCAATTTTTTTTTTTTTTTTTTTACAAATTAAACTCTGAATAGTCTGAAACTGTTATCCATGTGTGATTAATAATCCGGTCCCGTAGGATTAATTATAAGACCATAAACTTTTCTTAGTCAAATATAATGGTGTCCTTAAAATTTTGGTAGAAGCTGTAGATATTTCAAATATCACGATATCATAAAATAATATTTTGTCAACGTTAGTTTAATTGCTCGCAATACGGAGGTTGAGAAATTTTCACGTTTACGCAATTTGAAAACTGGAATTTAAATGTTGGAAATTTCACTCGTTCAATAACACGTCGTTGTGTAACGTTAAACAACATAGTTGACAGTAATATTTAGCAAGCTATGCGTTCATACATTACAGCTGACAGTTGTCAAACACGGGATTGCATGTATTAATGGAGGGAACAGCAACATAAAATGTTATAATAACTTTACACTTCATATTTGTTTGCACTACATAGTATGTGTTAATAATCAATATTTTAATCACTTGTCAGTCACAGCTGTATAGTAGGGTATTACCTACAGAACAAGAAGATATGAGGAAATCTTATCATTGCATCACGTTCTTCTGACATTTGTGATGTGACAACATTTATTTTACGTTGTTGGTAACAATCTATGTTAGGACCCATGGACGGAACCACGTGTGCAGTCGTTTCGCACGGGAGAGAGACAACGGTTTCTGTCAAACGGAGTGAAAGTGACTGTTTGCGACTACCTGGACCAACTCACAACATTATCCTACACTCAAGATCGAGTTTATCGCTTTTTGTGAGATATTTAGTGTCTGAAATACTTTGTCCTATGGTTGTTTCTGAAGGTTTTTACTGTAAAGAATCACTATAGTGATGGTGTTACACGTTTTGTTCGTGCATAACAGATGTGAAGTTAGGTCACAATGGATCAGCAGTGAACTGTCAAAGAGGGACAGAAGTATCCCGATAAAACCCACTGGGTCACTCCAATGTTCGGCGAGTGTTTTACATATAAATATGTAAGCAAGTAGTAAGACCATAACGCCACCGCGAATTCCAATTAAATATTACCGTACTGTGATTATATTCAACAGTTTCAGCTCGTAGTATGAGAATGAGAATACGCGTGCATTGAATATTAACAATTTGATTCAATATAGGTATCTGTTATTATCTGGTTATTGGAAAATGTGCGCACTTTCGTAACTTCATTACCGTGTTTTACAGTTACGTTTTCTATCTTTATGTTTGAATAATATAAACATACATGTGTCACTTTTGCATTTACTAAATGATTTGTGCGCCGCACTGGTTCAGCCAATATACAGTGCCTGGTCGCTTGAGGAAGGTGTGAACGGGCGATGCTCCAATCCTACAACAGGACCTGTGCCCAGCGCAGTTACAGCACACCGCAATTCGTTGTCCTGCAGGTTGCCTAAATGCCAGGCTCCCGCTTGCACACAGCCGATGATTGCCGACGTGGACTTTGATTATTTCAGTGGTCCACTTTTTGTGTCATGACTGTGTATAGATAAATTATTTAGAACACCCGACTTACCTTAGAATACAACTTAATGTTGGATTAATTATGTCTTTCAAAGCCGTGTAAACATGTTTTTAGTTTCATACGTTTTCATTGTGATGTATCATAAAAATTAGAAAATTGTTTCAGCTGAAGTTGGCAGTGACTTTTAGCCCCGGTAAATATAAGTTACTCCGTTTTCTACAGAGATGATATATAAATACAGATGGAGCATTAACAGTCTATTCCGAGGCTAAGCGGGCTTAGTTTATTGACGTAACTGTATAGCTGAGTGTAGGTGTATTGCGAATTAATGAGTATGTACTTCAGTGCGTGGCAAATTCTGCCTGCGGAAAGAACAGAAAACGCGGAAAGTACCAAGGAGTCTCTACATGAAATGGCTGAGCCGATAGCAATGCATCGCAGGAAAAATGGACGTGAAAATTGATTCATCTGAAGACACGTGCACAGTTTTTATTGGTGTTTATTTCTTATTTAAACAGCGTGCTGTTTAACTTATAGCTTTGACCACGAAGTTACCTACAGCATCTTCTCTGTCCACCTGGTGTGTTCGACGTGATCGGCGTACATGTGAACCAGGCATTGTGCAGGCTGCCTCTATGTCTGCGAGGAAGAGATGTGGTGGAGGGTTAGAGAGGATGGCCGGTGTGAGCTGACTCTCAGCTCGTCCTCCTTAAATTGTACTTCTGATATAAACTTAAAATTTAGTTTCGTCTGTGTCTCCGCTCTGTTTGAACTTCGCGCCGTCTACTCGGGTAGTCATGAACGCTAATTCAGGGTGATGTGCCTTTCCCCCCTTTCCCCTCCTTAGCAACCCTCCCTTTTGACCCCTACCTGTTTGCCTTT